>APFE030242372.1:70802-82882 GCA_000404065.3 Pinus taeda
TAATAGAGGCAAGTTGTTTAGCTGCCTATTATCTAGTGCTTAGTTTGGAATTAGTTCAAACTGCTCCTAGAAGGATGAGCTCGACCCCTAGAGGCAAGGGAAGAGGTTAGCTTGCCTATATTATGTGTTTTCTTAGTCATTTTGAGAGGTTGGAAGGTTGGACTATTGTGGGAGAAAGTTTCATTGTATATTGTACATCTATCTTTGCAATTTCAAGAGGAAGAAGGCCAGGGTTTTGCAGACATCCTTGTGGATTCTTGTGGATTTTAGTGTTGATGGTGTGTTCTCTACATGTTATTGTAATTTTGTTTATGTATTCTACATCTCTCTTTTGCTTCTATTTGGACAGATGAAGTGGTAAAGTTTGAATACATGCTTTGACATGCTCAGCTTTTTAGTTTGTTCAAAATTTATGTTTTCTGCTATCTAGAGAGGATTCAAATGGTTGTTTGCCCTCTTTAGCTCCTTCTCTATCATCCCTGATCATCCATCTCAGATTAAGGCATCAGCGCTCACTCTTACCTTGCCCCAAGGATCCCCCTGCAAAAACTGTGCTCAATCCCCGCACCCTGAATTGCACTCCCTCCAATTGCCACCAAAAAACCAAAAATCTTTAAATCAACCCCCCCTTATCAATTTACTAGCCTAAAATCTTTATTCCTAATTGGTCAGCTTATCATATTGAAAGATCTACCGAATCTGACCCGAGAGAGCCTTCTCATACCTCGTAGGGCTAGCTACGAGGTGAAATGGTTTGATGTAGCCTTGAGAGTTTGTCTATCTCAGCCTAGGTGAATTCCAAGTGCTAACAGGTTGAATTACAATTTGTCTATTATCACGGTTTTTGTTTGTTGTTGTTTACTTGTTTCAAGTGTTCGAAGAAGGAAACAAGAAATAGATGGAGTGATTGAGCAAGGTCATCACCAAATGGGATAAGCGTACTAAGAGGTAGGCCCTCTTAATTGGTTTTAACCTAAGGAAATATTCCATAGAATGCCTTGTTAGTGTCTAGACCCGCTATTAGGCTAGAGGAATTATTTGTGTCCGAACTCATAATTTTACTTCACCACAAATAGAAAGTCAAATGACCTCCTCTCTCTTCTGCACTGCTACTGGGCTAGCCTATGCACTCCCTACTAGAGCTAGTAAAATTTTTATCCCTTGTTGTTGCTCAGCTCTAGAGAATTAAAATTCCTTGGATAGGAATTCTCTGAGGAAGAAATTCTCTCGGTTGTGCTTCTCTTTCTTCTAATGATTTTCTACCCAAAAAATTGCTTGCAGAAAACTCTGCATCCCACTAGCTCTCCTTACGTTGATGTTTCAGAGTTGCTCCCTCTTCCCCAAAAAAAAAATGATCTCGAAGCCTTTCTCTCCATCAGATCTCTTGTAGAGACTACCTTGAAATTTCATCTCTTCATCTAAGAACAACGCAAACCCTATGGGGTTTTGAACTACTTCCTCTTGCAGCCTTCGAAATTCCCTTTTTTGCTTAGCACTGGATCTATCGGCTTTGCTCTTCTTGCTTCACCTATAGCTCTGATACCATGTGAAAATTCCTCAATCGGAATCCCTACTGTAGCCACGGATGATATTAATCCTATTTTTTAAATTCCTTTAAACGAATTACTTGCAGTTTCCTACAAAAAATATCATAATACATACACTACAACCTTCACTTAATTAAATTATATGTAGAAACAAGAGACTGAGTAAAAAAGAAAAATACAACACAATTGACATTTTTATTTTTGGACAAATTCCTCTCGAAAAACCTAATGCGTGAAAATCGGTACATCAAATCTGAGGGTTTTATTATTATGCAGGAGAAAATATGAGTACGATTCTTGGATGCTCAATTGCAATCCTATACAGAAAGAAAATGGACAAAATGAATGGTGAAATGATTCACCCTATCACTGGGAGAATTTGAGTCTGATCACACTGAACTGGAGCCTCTACATACCCTCTACGTAGAAATGCGTCACTCCTACACAATTCTTGTGTCACCCCTACTGGGTATCATGTTTCTCCTTGTCTGGACCCTCTACTGGTTGGAAAATCCAAATCTCTGCCTCCCGGTCTCACACCCCAGCTCTCGGCTACTGGAATTTGATTTCCGTAGCAAGACTTTGATCTCCCTATAAGGCCTATGCTACCATTGTGTCAGCTCTACGTGGGCCAACATCTGCCTTTATCTAGACGTTGTTCTTCCCTCTCTCTACCTCGTACTCTCCAACCTAGGAAAACTTCCTTCTTTCGGATACTCACTGCCCTCTCTGCAAGAAATCTCATCGATCGGAATTTCCTCCGGAGAACTTCTCACTTCAGAAATTCAATCTCTTGATCACTCGGTGTGTTTTCCAAATAACTCTCAAGCTTCCTTAAATAATCTTCTCGTTGACATTCAATGGACTAGATTAAAATCTAATCAATGGCTAAGATCATTTTAGCTTGATCCTTGTCTTCTTCTAGAAGTCACAGCCACAATTAGATTAATATCCATTAATATTTTTAATTTCCTAAGTTTAGACTTAGGTTCCCATTAAAAAATATTAATTATTTTAATAAAATTGTCTCTGGGTGGAATTTCCCAAAATGCTTTCTGGGTTCTTTGGAATACATGTGTTCAAGACTCCTTGCAAAATTTTAGGCCTAGAGCACATCTGATGCTACCCCAAATCAACATATCATGGGGCAACTATTAATTCAATTTCTCCTTAACCTTAATAATTTCTTGTGAACTTTATTTATCTTCTTAAGTTTCTTTAATAGATCTTCTCATCAAAAAATTATGAAGAGAAAAAATAGTAAAGACAATGTGCACAAAAATTAGGATCCAAGCCAGAACAAAACCCCTCCAAGGGGAAAATCCAGAAGATACCTTCTCTTCTTATAGAATCTAACTCAAATGATAAAACCAAGACCCAAAACCTATACCAATTCCTCCTGCAAGCACCAAATCAACTCTCCAAGAAGCTCTTCCAATATGGTAAAAAATTAACCAAGATAATTGTAGTCAATCCTGCTTCAACTTCGGTCCCTAGCTTCAACTTGCAACTTTGACCTATAACTTCAGCCTTGTGGTAGTTGCAGAAACCATAATTATGGCATGTATTAGTTCTTCAGGAAAACTTTACTCAAACAAGCCAAGGTATCCAAAGTCAAACTAGATCAAAATAGAGTATTCAACTCTCCTTGCAACTTGGATTTGCAATTCAGCCTCCTACAATTTAGACATGCAATTTTTGGCCTTCCTTAAAGCTATAAAAACCATAACGTTCACACGTGTGAGAGAATAAATCCCAAAAACAAAATTTCTTCATTCTTCTTGCCTTCTAGACCTTCGCACTTGCTTCCTTGATTTTTCTAGATTCAAATCAAACTTCTTGACTAGAGATATTAAATTGATAATAAATGAGTTGAAGCTACCTATATTTATAGCCTTTCCATGAGGTCAACTTCCCTTCTTTATACTGATTTGTAGCTAATAGGATGACTTGTGCTTGGAGGTTTCTAGGACTTTCTAGACTCAAAATTAATATCTTTTATATGTTACAACTTTCTTGAAAATGTCTTATATAAATGATAAATACTTTTTTGACTCAAGAAAATCACTATTTTAACATGAAAAACCATAGAAGGAGGAAGAACGTGCTTTACCTAAATGACCATCAAAATGGAGCATAAACCCATGCTCAAAAATGATATTTTTCTTTCTTCTTTTTATTGTAACATAAAATATACATAATGATTTGAGTACATTGACAATCATGAAGACCGAAACTAGTTACATTTTCCAACACACCTGCATCTAGACACTAGATACAATTTTCCATAAATGGAAAGGATCAACAACGTCTTAAATATCCTCACCCATTGGCTAGATGGGTGGCAATCCTAACAAGTCCAACTTTGTGGGTAGGAAACATATTGGGGTACACTCAGTCAAGTTATGGACTTGACAATAGGCACCAGATACAACTTACCATAAATGGTAATGATCAAACATTCCTCAGGACTACATACAGCTTTCCACAAGTGGCAAGGATCGGATATCCTTTAAGACCATATACAACTTTCCACAAGTGGTAAGGATCATCCGTCCCTCCAAAGGGGAGTAGGGGACATATATAACTTGTCACTAGTGACAAGGATCATACTCTCCCTAGCACCCTAGGAGCTCAGACAGGAGGGAAGATAATAAATCAGTATTCTCGATCAACTATGAGCCTTTTCCTAAAGGGCCAACTCCACCAGTCCAAGTTTCTCTCTAAAGACCAAGAACTTCCCTTTTTGGCAAGGGCTTGGCAAGAATGTCAGTTATCTGCTCATTAGATGAGATGATTTGGAGACTTATTTCTCCTCTATGTTGAAATATGTAACTAGGTGTTGTCTTCATAATGACACGTGTAATCATGTTTTTATGTAATTGATGTAAAAAATAAAAATAAAATTATTTTGTAATGCTTTAGTCATGGGTTTCATGCTCAAGTAATTTTATAGATGAAGCTCCCATTGTGAGCTATTAGGTTTAGTCATAAAGTCATAAATTCTAATGAGTCAATGTCATGTATTGAAGACCCATTTGGGTATATTACACACTCTAAAAAAGAATTTGTTTGAGTCATTAACCTTGCAAGACCTTGTCACAAGAACTCCTTCAAGTCAACCTTCAAAAAGGGATGAAGATGATTTTAGAATCACATGTTGGCCTAGTCACAAGGTCAAGTCAACTTATTTCATGAAGTAGATCACTGTATATAGAAGGGACTCAGTGTCACTTGGAACTCAATTTGGTAAAGCAATCTGAAATAAGAAGAAGTTTGAAAAACATAAGGAGAATAGCCTCATAATCAACGAGAAGAAAAAGAAGAAGAGCAAAGGAATTTGGGACTATTTTTGGGTCATCCTCGTCACATGTGTGGCAAAAACTAGGGTTTCGATAGTAGGGTTACACCAGCCCTTATAGAAGCCAAGTAAAAGTTCACTATACCATCAGTTGTGTTAGACGAGGTGATAAGAAGAATCTCTCAAGTAAAGAAAAGAATGAAAACATCATCAATAACTTTAATTAAGCTTATGCCGTGATTTTGTAGAAGTTTCAGGAAGTTGAGAATCGCAGATCTGTGGAGGAAAGCCGAAATACCAGTGTAGCTAAAATTTACAGTGGTAGAAGTCAGTTTGACTTGTGTTGACTTAGGAAGAGAAGAAGCAGTGAAGAAGGGTCTTGTGACTTGGTCATGGAGATGTTTTTGTGTCAAGGGTCTTGGTCTTGGTCTTGGTACTTGTCACTTGAGGTTTCTATAAGAAGAAGAATTCGTTTGGGTTTTCCTCTCATGTTGGAGAGGTTTTGGCTCTGGCTAGTTGCCTACATCTTGTGTCTCTTGCCTCATGGTTTACGATTTGGTAGTTTTTTGATGAAAATGAACATTATAATAATCTAAATCAAGATAAGAACCTAATATAAAGAAGTAAAAAGAATTCACAAGAAGTTATCATTACAAGAGAAATCACTTAATCCTAACTCCCTAGATTTCTCAGCATGATATTGGAGCTAAGGTAACAAATCAAGGAAGGGAAGCTCGTAAATACACACTCCAACATTCAAGGATTGAAACTCTAGAAGGGCATAAAAGCAAGTAATATACTATCATCTTGAAGTCAACATATACAATAAAGTGTCAAAACCACAGATCAAAGAAGAAATGTACACCAGAAGAAGTCTTTGGATCCTCGCTACCATCAACATCAAAGAAAATGACCACAAAGACCCTACTCAAGTTGATAAGATATACAAATCAAAGTAACTTGAAGTATACTCATCCAAGAGAAGAAAGATCAAGGAAATTTTCATCATCATCAACAAGGACGTTGTCATCATCATCTAAAGTTCTAAGGTGATCCCCCTCTCTTTGGATCCAAGGATCACTCTTGAAGAAAAATATCTTCATAAGGAGAATTTTTCTATTATCTATATTATCATCAAATTCAAGGAATCAACTTCACAAGTAAGTATATTTATGTCTACATCTAAATCTTCCAAAATGTCTTTTTGCAAGGAAAGCAACAAGTTGTTTGGGGCTTCAAAATTTCTTGCATGGAAGAAGATAATAGTGTTAGTTTTTGTAGCATTAGATGTGTTATAGCCTTGAAAGTTTTTGGAGAGGCTAGAATACATGAGATATCCAAAACCAAAAAATCGTTTCTGGAAATTCTACCTAGAAGTGTCTCAATTAGATTATTAGACAATTATTAAATATTTTTCTTCCAGATTGGAGAACAAATTTTCTTTCTTAGTAGGATTAAATTCACAAGGGGTATGGCATATAGAAGTGGAGAATCAACTCACATGACATGGGTTAGAGAATATTTCTCTATATACAAAGAAGAGCAGATGGAATTCCATATTACTTATAGAAGGAAATGTACTCCAGTAGGGATAGGTACCATAGATTTTTAGGGGGATTAGAGAAAAAGCACCAGTGCTGCATATGTATTTCATGTGCCAAGGTTGGGTTAGAACCTGATTTTAGTATGCTAGTTATAGGATAATGGGTATGATATTCACTTTGTAGGGAAGAAAGTGCATGTCAAACACTTGGCTGGAAAAAGGTAAGATAAATTGGAGTTTGAAAGAACAGAGTGTACCAGTTACAAATCAATTCTCCAATGGCACTAATATGGAGTGACAATAATAGTGGGAAGGAGTTGAATGAAGTATGGCACCGCAGAATGGCACATCTACACCATGAATCACTTAGGATGCTCAATGAAATGATAATAGGGGTTCCAAAACTTGGCATCGAGCACGATGATGTGTGCAGAGGATGCCTTCTTGGGAAGTATGCTAAGGAAACATTTCCAAGAAGCGACAACATATCTGATGGCGTGTTAGGACTTATAGAATCAGATATTTGTGGTCGGATGTTCACTAAAACTCTCTACGTTGCTGAATATTTTGCCACATTCATTGATGATCATTCCAGGAAAACTTGGATGTACTTCTTGAAGATCAAGGATGAGGTCTTCGATCATTTCAAAGAGTTTAAATCTCTCATGGAGAATGCGGCAGGGAAGAAGATCAAGGTGATTCGCTTAGATAATGGTGGAGAATATATCGATACACACTTCACATATTTCTATGCGAAGGAAGGCATAAGGAGAGAATGGAAAACTCCATATAATCCTCATCAGAATGGTGTAGTGGAGTAGAAAAACAAGACCATTGTTGGGGCTGCAAAGGCCATGTTATATGTGTTGAAATGTGGCAACAAGAATATTCCAATTTTAATTTGTCCTTGAATTAAAATTCAAATTTATTCTCACCAATTGCTTGAAAAATAATTAATTAATTCATCTTGGATTAATTAGTTGGAGAAATTCAAGCTAGAAGTCTTTGTGAAGTCATGCAACAGTTATCCCTTAAATTAAGGAGATTATACCTTAATTAAGGAGATAAGGATGAGTTATAATTGAGTTGTAATTAGTTAGCTCAGTTAACTGAGTTATGTCCAGTTAAATTAGTTCCAAACAGTTTGAGGAACCAATTGTGAGTTTAGTCAGTTAATGCATGCATGCATCAAACTAGTGTACTCTAGATAATTGAAAATTCTCTCATAAATAACTCATGCATGTCTATTTAGAGAAAGACCCAGTTGAGATTAAAGACAGGGACAATGTACTATAAGTTGCAAGAATTTTCCTATAAGGAAAACTCTTGCATGCAGAAGGAATTCATTCCTTGAGATTTGTGCAGTTTTACAGGGTGTAAGATCAGTGTGGGTGATCAATGTTACACATGGTAATAGTAGGATCACCCACGAAAAATTGCGCTAGGAAATAGGAGCTTGGAGGGTAGTGTGGAGGACTTAATGAGAAGTCTATTTTGCCTGTGAGCATCTGTGAAGATTGTACTAAGAGCTGGCTAGTTGTGAGAGCTAAAGCTGTGTGTAATCCTGAGATATTTCCACTTGTATGATAATACAAATAGCAGGGTTTTTAGCTGAGGCTTTCCCTAGAGTATTCTTCTGTGTTTCATGTGCATTTCTACTTCTGGTTATATGTGTTATGCTTGATCTTGCTCACATCTATTAAGCTTCCGCAAGTTTGATTGTAGACGTAGATTGAAGTATTTTTATTTAGTTTTATTGCATTATCAGGTTAATCTACAGTCAGAATTTCTACAATACGACCAAGATCTTCCCAAATTTCTATGGGAAGAAGCATGGAACATGACAGTGCATATTCAGAACAGGACTCCTCATAGAGAATTGGGGAAGAAAACACTAGAAGGAGTCTTCATAGGGAAGAAGCCAGAAGTTAGCCACTTCAATTTTTTTGGCAGCATTGCTTATTGCCATGTGTCAGAGATAAACAGACAAAACTGGATCAGACTGCAGAGAAGGGGTTCTTCATTGGGTATAACGAAACCTTAAAGGCATTCAAAATCTACATTCCTAACAGTAGGAAGATATTAGTAACGTGAGATGTGAAGTTCATGGAGGATCGATATTTCAAGATATCTTGTGAGATGCTTGTAGACGATTAGAATCAATTAGCAGAAGCTCCTTTAGTCCAACAGTAGGGGTAGCTAGTGGAACAGGAAGGAGAAAGTCACAAGGGTCAAATACTATGACCAACAACAGTATTTCCTTAAGTGCAAGAAATCTAGGGAATTCTCAATAGATGTATCAGCAGAGACAAGATGAGGAAGAGCTGGCAGAACCTCCCATGACTAATGGTCGAGGAAGAAGAGAGGTTCGTCAGACATTAAGAGATGTATAGGAGTTCATTGGAACTCGTAGGACAATTAAGAGACAACATAGACAACTTGACATGTACCAAGCATTGGTGGCTTAGTTTACATAACCTTCCATATTTCAGGAGGCCACACAAGATCATATGTGGGTAGATGCCATGGTAGAAGAATATAGATCTATCATGACAATGATGTTTGGGAGGTAGTACTAAGGCCAGAAGAAAGATCAATTGTAGGTTCGAGATGGATCTATAAGATCAAATATGCAACATGCAATAGTGTTGAGAAGTATAAGGCTAGGTTCATGGCAAAGGGGTATGCATAGAAGGAATGAATAGATTATGAGGAGACCTTCACCCCAGTTTCTAGATACACTTCTATCTAGTTAGTTATATATCTAACATCTTATATGGGATGCTAGATTCACCAGACGGACATCAATACAACCTTATTGAATGGGGTGATAGATGAATAAGTGTACATAGAAAATCTAGAGGTCTTTGAGACTCATGAGAGGCACACATATGTATGTAAATTGAAGAAAGCACTATACAAGCTCAAGCAGGCTCCCAGGGAATGGCATGGTAGAATTGGCAGCTACTTGCAGCAAATGGGATTCGTTAAGGGTGATGCAGATCCCAACCTTTACTATCTGATGGTAGAGGGAGAGCCAATTATCCTAGTTTTTTATGTGGATGGTCTATTTTTGAAAAGATCATTAGGGCTCTTAGAGGATTGAAATATGAACATGGCAAGAGAATTTTACATGAATTATTTTGCCTTGAGGCACTGTTTCTTAGGATTGGAAGTATGGTAAAAGGATGGGGAAATATTCCTTGGGAAAGGAAGATATGCTACATATATTCTGAAGAGGTTCAAAATGTAGGATTTCAGACTCATTTCTATGCCCATGATCATCAACTGGAAGAAGATATATGCATCAGATAACAAGGATGTCAACCCCACCTTGTATAGACAACTTATTGGATCTCTCATGTATTTGTCAACACTAGGCCAAATATCTGCTTCGCAGTTAATACCCTTAGTCAGTTCATTGTAGAGCTGAAGAGGGTACATTGGGCAACAACGAGGCATATTCTGGGATATGTTCGTGACATAGTTAGGTATGGATTGAGATATACTTGAAGTGATGACATCAGGATTTATGGGTATACAGATGCAGATTGGGCAGGCAGTTCAATCGACAAGAAAAGTACCTTTGCGTTCTACTTTAGTGTTGGATCAGGGATGATTTCTTGGCGTAGAAGGAAGCAAAAGTTAGTAGCACTGAGCTCTGTAGAAGTAGAGTATATGGCGTGTTGGGTTGTGTTATATTCTTTCCACGACTAGCCCATGTAGTTAACCAGGGGGTTAGAGGGGGGGCGGAGCCCCCCTTCATTGCACCGATTGTGTAGAGGGGGGGGTCATAGCAGGTTTGAGGCATACCTATAACCACACTTTATGGGGTCTGGGGCAGCACCCAACAAAATTTTGGTTTTGGACCCTATGTTAGGATGGGCAGACCCACCTATGGTTTTGTGCATGATTTTCGCCATGTTTTTGGACGCGATAGTTTTCGGTCCATGGTATTGGACGTGATGGTTTTTAGTCCATGGTATTGGATGCTTCGGCATGTATAAATATGTATTATAAAATTGAAAGGAAAATAATGAAAAATCAAGCTAGTAGTCCTGGTTTTGGGATCCAGGGGAAAATCTTTGTGTATATGTGTTTTTATATGTTTTATGCTCTCGCATTGTTTATTTCTGGTTTTTTAGAATTTGTATGCAGGTAATTTCTGTACGGGGTTAAAACCTACATTTGGTATCAGAGCAGTTTTGGCTTCAAGGGGTGCCTTGTTGCTGCTGAGGGGTTTCGCTCGGCCTGTGGTAGACCTTGTTCAGTGGGAGATCTGCGAGATCGATTCTAGTGGTGAAAAGAAGATGGCGAGCAGTGGGAAAGATAGAGATCAAGAAATTTAATGGTCAGAGTTTTGAGTTGTGGAAACTCAAGATGGAGGATCTGTTGGTGGATAAAGATCAGTGGATCGCGGTAGATCCAGATACTAAACCAATGGGAGTGTCCGATGAAGAATGGAAGAAGTTGGATTGGAAGGCAAAGAGTACAATAATATTGTGTGTCTCAGATTTAGTATTTCTCAATGTATCAGAGGAAGCTATGGCGAAGGCTTTGTGGGACAAGTTAGGGACTTTGTACCAATCTAAGTCTCTGGTGAATAAATTGTTCTTGTGGAAAAATCTATATAACCTAAGGATGAGAGATGGAGACTTGGTGATAGAGCATCTGAACGCATTTAATACTATGGTAAGTCAGTTAGCATCTGTTGATATTAAAATTTCAGATGAAGATAAGTGCATCAGTTTGTTGTGTTCTCTACCAGATTCGTGGGATAGTCTGGTTATTGCAATAGGTAGCAATGAAACTACCTTGCGGTTTGATGAAATAGTCTCAGCCTTATTGACGGAGGAGATGAGATGGAAAAATATAGAGAGCCAAAATGGTGATTCTTTTTCTGTACGAGGACAACCCCAGAACATAAACAAAAATAAGTCATCGAGTGGGAGATCTAAATCTAGAGGGAGATCTAAATCTTCAGGAAAAATTGTAAAGGTGGTGTGTTGGAAATGTGGAAAGGAAGGGCACTTCAAAAGGGACTGTAAATATAACGCTCCTAATAAAGGAAAGGGATCTGATGATGCTCCTTCTGTAGAGGCGAAAACCACCTCAAATGAAGGTGGGGATGTATACTTGGCTTCTTCAAGTACACATGTAGATCATGAGGCATGGTTGATTGACTCAGGTGCATCCTTTCACTTCACTCCCCATAGAGAGTGGTTCTATGAGTATGAGAAATACGATGGTGGTGATGTCTTGTTAGGGGATGATAGGAAGGCTAGAATCATTGGTCGTGGAAAAGTATAGTTGAAGTTGTAAGGTGGAAGGGTTAGAACACTTCTGGGTGTTCTACATATTCCTATATTGGCTAGAAATCTGATTTTTGTAAGCAAGCTGGATGATGCAGGTGTAAATATAGTGTTCGAGAAAGATACCTGCAAGATGGTTTGGGGAGCACTGGTATTGATGCGAGGAGTTCAGATTGGAACTTTGTGCAAGCTTCAAGGTAGCACTATTGTTGATGGGTGCAATAGTTCTATGGTTCTTGAAAGTGGAGAAGAAAATATAGTGGTCTCTGGAGAGAAGACCATGTTGTGGCATCAAAGGCTTGAACATATTCGAGAGAAGGGCCTTCGAATACTTCATGGTAAAGGTATGGTAGAAGGTATGAGTAATAGCTCTCTGG
>APFE030242372.1:83589-112737 GCA_000404065.3 Pinus taeda
GGTAAGAAACCCTCTCTTTCACATCTGAGGGTATTTGGATGTGATGCATATTACATGTTCCAAAGGAGAAACGAACCAAGTTGGATAGTAAATCTGAAGTGCATCTTTATTGGGTATAAGGATGGTTTAAAGGGTTATAAGCTTTGGAACCCAGCAACAAGGAAGGTTGTGTACAACCGAGATGTGGTGTTCAAACAGGTGAAATATGTTATTAAACATGAAGTCCAGCCAAAGGAACCTGAGAAGATAGAGTTTGAGCTAAAGGAGGAAGAATCAGACTCTACAGCAGAGCATGAATCAGAAGATGAAGAGCCACAAACACCAAGTGTGAGAAGATCAGTTCGAGAAAGAAGGTAGCCAGATAGGTATAGTCCATCCACTTTCTGTTCAAATTTTGACTTTGTCTGTTACTGATGATGATTTCATAACTGTGAAGGAAGCAATGGTCTCAGTGGATGGAAAACTCTGGAAAGAGGCCATGGTTGATGAAATGACATATTTGTATAAAAATGAGGCTTGGGATCTAGTGGAGTTGTCAGCTGGAAGGAAACCCATTGACAACAAATGGGTGTTCAAAAGAAGACAAATGCAGAAGGAAAGGTGGAGAAATACAAAGCTTGGTTGGTAGAAAAAGGTTATTCCCAGGTGCTGGGAATTGATTTTGGTGATATTTTTTCTCCTGTTGCCAAGGTAACTTCTATTAGATTACTTTTATCTGTTGCTGCTGCTTTTGGTTTTGAGGTAGAACAGATGGATGTGAAGACAACATTTCTTCACAAGGATCTGGAAGAGGAAATATACATGAAGCAACCTGAAGGCTTTGCGGTGAAGGGTAAGAAAGAATTGGTATGTAAGTTAAAGAAGTCTTTGGATAGGTTAAAATAGTCACCAAGAATGTGGTATCAGAAATTTGATACATTTATACAGGGACTTGGCTTCACTAGAAGCAAAGCAAATCATTATGTGTATTTTAAATTAATTGGTGACTGTGTTATTTATCTGTTCTTGTATGTGGATGATATGTTGCTGGTTGGAAATGACAAACAAATTATCCAGGATTTGAAGACCCAATTGTCCTCCAAATTTGACATGAAATTTCTTGGTGCTGCAAACTATATTTTGGGCATGGAAATTAAAAGAGATTGGGCAAAGAGGAAGTTCTAGTTAAACCAGAGGAAGTATGTCGAGATAGTACTACAAAGGTTTAATATGCAGGATAGTAAACCGATAAAGGTTCCTATTCCTGTAGGTGTGATACTATCTATTGAACAGTGTCCTAAGACACAAGAAGAGGAAGAGGACATGTCCCGTGTTCCATATGCAAGTGCAGTCAGTAGCCTGATGTATGAAATGGTCTGTACTAGACCAAACATTGCACATGCAGTGGGAGTATTGAGCATGTTTATTCAAAACTAGGGAAGGAGCATTGGACAGTAGTGAAGCAGGTTTTCAGGTATTTGCATGGCACTAGTGATTATGGTTTGTGCTACCAAGGAAGATTAGGATTGGACAAAATGTTGGATATTCGTGGCTTTGTTGATGTAGACTAGGTTGGAGATCTAGATCAAAGAAGATCTATAAGTGGGTATGTGTTTAACCTATTTGGAGGTGCAGTTAGTTGGATGAGTAAGAAACAATCTGTAGTGGCACTATCAACTACAGAGAAAAAATACATGGCAGCCACTCATGCAAGCAAGGAAGCAGTTTGGTTGCAGAGATTGTGTTCAAGTATGGGGTTAGTAGAGGGAGCTATAAGGATAAATTGTGATAGCCAAAGTGAAATTTTCTTGGCAAAGAACCCCACATATCATTCAAAGACAGAGCACATTGATGTTCAGTATCACTTTGTGAGGGATATGATAGAAGACAAAAAGGTGTTGCTGGTAAAGTTGGACACTTTGAAAAATACTACAAATGCATTAACAAAATCTATGAGCTCTGAGAAGTTTTCTTGGTGTAGAGAGACAATGGGCATTTCAGGGCTGGAAAAATGACTAAGCTCTCTTGTGGCCCCCTACGGAAAGAAAACTACAAGTGGGAGAATGTTGGGCTGTGTTATATTCTTTCCACGACTAGCCCACATAGTTAACCAGGGGTTAGAGGGGAGGCAGAGCCCCCCTTTATTGTGCCAATTGTGTAGCGGGGTGGGGGGGGCATAGGGGGTTTGAGGCATACCCATAACCCCACTTTATGGGGTCCGAGGCAGTGCCCCGCAAAATTTTGGTTTTGGACCCTATGTTAGGATGGGCGGACCCACCTATGGTTTTGTGCATGATTTTCACACATGTTTTTGGACACGTTGGTTTTCGATCCATGGTATTGGACGTGATGGTTTTCAATCCATGGTATTGGATGCTTCGACATGTATAAATATGTATTATAACATTGAAAGGAAAATAATGAAAAATCAAGTTGGTAGTCCCGGTTTTGGGATCCAAGGGAAAATCTCTGCGTATATGTGTTTTGTGTTTTATGCTCTCACATTGTTTATTTTCTGTGTTTTAGAATTTGTATGCAGGTAATTTTTGTACGGGGTTAAAACCTACATGGTAGCCAACAGAACTACGTGTGAATCTATATGGCTTTGGAAGCTGCTAGTGAGCTTGTTCAAGCAGAGGATTGAGGCTATCAATGTCTTTTGTGATAATCAGAGTTGCATAAAGCTATCTGAGAATACAGAGTTTCATGACAGGTTGAAGTACATCGATATTTGATGTCACTTTATCAGATATTGTGTACAATGTGGAGCATTCCAGCTATAGTATGTTCCTACAGAAGAGGAGTTTGTAGATATACTCATGAAAGTTCTAGGGAGAGCTAAGTTCATCTATTTTAGAGAATAAATGGGTATGGTGGAGAACCTATTTTAGTATCAGGGATAGGATATTTGGATGTTCTTCAGTTGTAAGTGTTGTAATTGCAGCAACAACATATGAAGAGAGAGTTGTGTGTAGGTGCAGTGATGGAAACAATATAGTAGTGTCAGTAACAACACAAATGAAAATATATCAGAGTTGCGTAGTGGTTGGTGGGCAGTATGACCAAACATCAGTAGCATGGCAGGAGGTGATGTAGAGACAGGGTGTGCAACAACACTAGAACACATTCCTTGCTAAGAGGGAGTGTTAGTTTTTGTAGCATCAGACATGTTCTAGCCTTGAAATTTTGTGGAGAGGCTAGAATACATGAGATCTCCAAAACCCATAAATCATTTCTATAAATTTCACTTAGAAGTGTTTCAATTAGATTGTTAGATGATTTTAAATATTTCCCAAGTCTAAACTTTGGGAATATGGTTAATTAATTAGTATTAATTGAGATAAGGTGAGAATCATGTAGAAACTCACACAGATCGATCTAGAAATAATCCTATCCATTGGTTAAGTTTTAATATTGGTCTTTGGTGCTCCAACAATGGATTATAAAAGGAAGTCGATGTGGTGATGGAGAAGTATTCCAGTGCAGATACTTAGTTGCCTAGGCAGTTCAATTTTCTCAATAACAACATCTTAGTAGAGAAAATAGAGTCAGAGGGTGAGTAGTAGGTGGAAGAGGAGAGTAGTAACATTTCGGGAGGAAGATTTCCAATTCACGGAATATTCTAAGGAAGGAAGGTCGAAATATCCAGAGGGACAATGTGGGCTTTGCACAGAGGGTACACAGGGAGCTCAATGCAGAGGATAGGGAAGTTATTTTGGAGGTAAAAAATAGTTGTGGGGTGGGAGAAAATTGTCACAATATTTTTGCCAGTATCTTCCTAAGATTAGAGTGCCAGCAGGGCATCTAAATTATTATACGCATAATTATTGTTGAATATTAATAATAAAATCCTCATCTGCTGCACCAATTTTCCCAAGTTGGTTTTTTTCTGGGGACAATTGTCCAAAAATAATTGTGTCGAAATTATTGTATATGTGCTAGAATTTATCAGTTTCCAGT
This sequence comes from Pinus taeda, assembly GCA_000404065.3. Taxonomy (NCBI): domain Eukaryota; kingdom Viridiplantae; phylum Streptophyta; class Pinopsida; order Pinales; family Pinaceae; genus Pinus; species Pinus taeda. The sequence continues at coordinate 87,529 of APFE030242372.1, forward strand.
GTTTTGTATTTCACATTATTTTGATAGTGAAAATTGTAGTTGTGATTTTATTCATTATTTTTCATAGAAAATAAACTACATAATTAAGCTTTGAGTTAGAAGAATAATTTCCGATAGCCACAATAGGTAAAATTTCACAAAGAGATCTAAATCTCACTTAAAAAATTGAGGTCATGGAACATGTTAAGGGCTCAATCACCAAACCTCCAAAATAAGATGCTCAAGAACTTGCAAGATATATGAAAGGGGAAGTAAGGGATCAAAGGATTCTTATAGAATCCATCAAGGATCCCCTCATTCCCTATGTATCTAAACTTGAGACATCAAAAGAAATATATGACAAACTGTTAGAGTGTTTTTCGTAAGCACTGCAGCAGACGTTATCTCATTAAGGAAAGAACTTTACAAGCTAAGGATATCAAAATAAGAAGGAATAGCCTTATATTTTATGAAGATATCTAAAATAAGGGATCAACTTCAAGATCTAGGAGAAATAATGTCTGACAAAGAAATGACCACCATAGTACTAAATTTACTACCAGAGGAATAGGGTAACATCACATCAAGCATTTATGGGAAGAATAAAGCTACTCTATTCAAGGATCTATGGTCACTATGCAATATTGAAGAAACTAGGCTAAAGGGAAAAAAAAACGATGTAGGATCAAATGAGAAAAACCAAGCATATGCTACAATGACAAAAAGAAAAGGAAAATTTGGCCCTCAAAAAAAGAAGAAGAATATTGCTAAGGTTCAATACTATGGATGTCAACGATATGGTCATTATAAGCGAGATTGTCATAAACTCAACAAGGACAATAACAAAAGGGGAAAAGAAGAATCCCATATCACTGAAGAAGTGGAGGAATCTGAAAAGAAGAAATCAAAGAAAGAGGAAGTAAAAGATATCTACTATGATTGATATAGCCTTCCTCACCTAGTTCTTTTCAGTTATTCATTTTTCAACTTTTATGTTGTAACATATGGCCATGATGAGTGACTAATGATCAGGATAAGATGCATCATGGCATCATAGAAGCATTGAAAGCAAGATCCTGTGGCATCATCATAGAGAAGCATGAAAGATAGCTAAAATAAAAGTCTATGGGAGTCACCTATGGAAGGATATAGCCCTTGGTAACCTCATTAGAAGCATAAGTGGTACTTATGAGAAAAAGGGAATAATAATCTAGTAAAAAGTACATCATACATTAGTCAAAAGGAAACATTTGCTGAATGAGGACACTCGAGATCCTCTGATGGAATCTTCATGGGAAGGTTCACCGGTTAAAAGGGAGAAAGTGTTTCATCAAGAATTACAACTTGTGGGAAATCATGGGATGGTTGAATGATGTCAAATGAAGTGAATAAGATCAAGGAATTGAAGTTCTTTCAATCAAGGAAGCTGCTGAAGGAATTCTAGATGATCTAATGGAAAATAAGGTATGTATACTGGTATTTGATAAAATAGGGTCATGTCATATGGTTGTAGGTAACTTGGATAAATGCTCTATATCAAGAGTATTATCAAAAGAAAGGATCTCCTCCTTTGAAAGGATCCAAGAAGGCATGGTTCAAATATTTACTAGATGAAGTCAATACAATATGTCCTCATATGAAATATGAGGTGGTTGACAAAAATTGAAGGAACTCTATTTAGAAGTTTATGGAAAGGAAATGTGTGAAGAAAGAAAGAAAGATATCATGAAATATGCAACTATGGAAAAGGAAATCAACATCCACATACTGAAATATTTGAACATGATATCTCCACGAAAGATATGAGGGCACTGATGAAGTATGAGAAAAGAAAGAGACCCTTTGACAATATATATATATATATATATATATATATATATATATATATATATATATATTATATAATATATATATATATATATATAATATATATATATATATGTTGGAGATGTGTTCAAATGTATGCAGGATGATAATGCAACAAAATGATGTCATGATAAAATACCATCACAAAGGTAATTTTGATTTAATGTTAATTTCCTATTTTTGAATAATATCTGGATGGGCTTATGCAGGGTTTCTAAGGGAAGAACTGTGGAAGTCTTCTACAATTGACAATCATGTGGCAAGATGAAATTTCCTTAAGGAAACATGATATGAAGAAGGAAGCATTGCATGAAGGAAGGATAAATATGGACAAATGGATCACTTGCAATGAAGTAAATGATGACATGACTCATGGATGAAAGTGATAGATGGTATGTGCCCTACCAAGAAGTACAAAAAGATGTAAACTCCATGACAAAGAATAAATTCATGACATCAAAGGAAGGAGTTCTACAAGCAGCTAGCTATCCCATGATATCCACCTAAAGAGTTTATGGAAGCAAGTCCCTAGTCAAGAGGGATCTTGGACAAGTCCCTAGTTCAGAGGAAGCTTGGGTATATTCCTTTTAAAGGAATGGGTATATTCCTTCAATGGAATGGATGTGTCTTCCCTAAGTTGAGAGGGAGAGGTAGACACATCATTCTTGTCTTCACTTGGGAAGAAAAAATGGAGGATTGGGTAATCATATGGCATCCGATACTCTTTGAGGATGTGTTATGACATCGAAGGTAAGAGTATTCATAGAGGACTGATATTCTTTGAGGACTGGGAATCTAAGATAAGAATAGTCCTGGTGGAACATACTCTAAGAGAACCTAGGTGGGTATGTTCCGAGAGAGACAATGTTGAGGGTGTCTATACATCATGGGTCTTGCCAACATTGAGCTGTAATCTTGTTGAGAGATAGAGAAGTTATCCAAGGCCTTTCTGTGTGACAATGTTGGATATTATGATGCTAAATAAATAGGTTACCATTCTGACTCTTCTTATGAGAATTCTTTAGATTTAAAATGTCTAGGTACCTTGTATAGATTATGAATACCTCTATAGTTATGACAGAGCGCTAAAATATGTAACTAGGTTTGGTATTCATAATGAAATGTGTAATCATGATTTTATGTAATATATGTAAAGAAGAAATATAAAATTATTTTGTAATCCTTGAGTCATGGGTTTCATGCTCGAGGAATTTTATTTTATAGATGAAACTCCCTTTGTGATCTATTAGTTTTAATCATCAAGTCATAAAGTCTAGTGATTCAAAGTCAGATATTGAAGACCCATTTGGGCATCTTACACATTGTAAAAGAGAATTTTTTGAGTCATTAACCCTCCAAGACCTTGTCACAAGCACTCCTTCAAGTTGACCTTTAAAAATGGGATGAAGATGATTATAGAATAACATGTCAGTGTATTCACAAGGTCAAGTCGACCTATTTCATGAACAAAATCACTATATATAGAAGGGAATCGGCCTCACTTGGAACTCAATTCGGTCAAGCAATTTGAAACAAGAAGTGCGAAAAACACAAGCAGAATAGCCTCATAACCAAAAAAAAGAAAAGGAAGAAGAGAAAATTAATTTGGGACTATTTTGGGTCATCCTACTCACACGTGTGACATAAACTAAGGTTTTTGTAGTAGGGTTACACCAACCCTTAAAGAAGCCAAGTAAAAGGTCACTATACCATCAATTGTGTTAGACGAGGTGATAAGGAGTAGCTCTTAAGGTAATAGAAGAAGGAAAACATCCTCAAGAACCTTAATTCAGCCCACGTGTGTGATTTTGAAGAATTTTCATGAAGTCAAGAATTGTAAATCTGTGGAGGAAGGCCGAAATACTAGTGTAGCCAAAATTTGCAGTGATACAAGTTAGTTTTACTTGTGTTGACTTAGGAAAGAAGAAGAATCAGTGAAGGAGGGTCTTCTAACTTGGTCATGGAGAGGTTGTTGTGTTAAGGGTCTTGATCTTGGTCTTGGTATTTGTCACTTGAAGTTTCTATAAGAAAAATTATTCGTTTGGGTTTTCCTCTCATGTTGGAGAGGTTTTGGCCTTAGATGATCGCCTACATTTTGTCTCTCTTGTCTCCTTATTATTTACGATTTATTAGATGTTTGACGAAAATGGGCAGTATAATAATCTAAATCAAGAGAAGCACCTAATCTAAAGAAGTAAAAAACATTCTCAAGCAGTTATCATTACAAGAGAAATCACTTAACCCTAATGCCCTAGATTTCTCACCACTCTCTGCACCATATCTAGAATATAGTGATATCTAATCTCAATATGCTTGGACCTATCATGAAACATGATATTTTCTCAAAGATTGATCCCACTCTTATTGATGCAATATATCATAGTCGTGCCCAACGCATGCTCAAACAAATCTCCAAAGGGATTTCTCAACCACACTGCCTCGAAGCTAGCCATTTTAGCAACATTTTATTTTGCCTTTGTTGTACTCAAATAAATAGACTTCTACTTCTAGCTCATCTAGGAAATCATGGAAGAACCAAAGCTAAAACAACACCTAGATGTGCTCTTCCTATCAACAACATTTTTCAGCCTTAGTTAGCATCAATGTATCCATGAATTTCAACAATGTATATTATTCCATGATTAACCATTTCATGTAGATTTCCCAATAAATACCCATGTTATATTTGGCTCAGAGATTCAAAGAAAGTATCCATCTATCTACCAGCTCATCATAGGGTCCATCAAATCTAAATTTGAAGAGGAGTCTCACTCAACTACTTCAATGTAATCCATCACGCCAAGTCTCTGATAGCATACTTCCCTTAAATAGGAAGTCTTGATCACTAATTTCAAGATGATGATCATCTAGGCCTAGAGGTTAGATCCATATGGCATTTAATATTATGATGATCTGATCCTATCAGGAATACACTGTTATCATATGAAATCAAATATCAAAGACATAATTTCAACCTTGAAGAGGGGTTTGAGTTTGCATCAGATGCCCATCAATCTAAGCATTCCAGGTCAAGGGGACTTACTTGAGTCCATATGAGACTTTATTCAATCTATAATCATGGGTATCATATTATGTGCCTCAAAGCCTTGAGGTAGTGCACTTATTCCTTAAGTACATCATGAAGGAAGCCAACTTCACATACATCTGATTAGCGCATCCAAAAATCAAATTTATAATCCTCTCCCTTTGAGCACATATTCCTTTTCACTAATGAATTTAATATCGCAGAAGCATCTGGAACTATTGTATATTGTCATATTAGAATGGTCCTTGCAATAAGGACATATAGCTCTCATCATCTCAACAGAATGTTGCATTCAACCTAAGAGTATACTCCCTCTGAATAGGAATCCTCTTCAGTCATAATCCTCAACTTGGGAGACTATAATCCTTTCTCTAGGGTCTAAGCTCTTGTCCATTGCCACTCTAATCAAGGGTAACTCTACATACTCCTCAGTATCGAGACTTGATTTTCACATTTATCAGATGTATTAATAGACCCAAGAACAAGAGCAAGAGAAAAGTAAATAAAAATAATAATAGTGTACCTGATGATAAGGCAGGACTATCTATCTTCTCCTTATTTGAGAGTAGCTTCTTCATTTTTGTGCACCAGTTCCCTCTTAGAGTTTACTCTTCCTGTACTAGCTCCCTCTTGGGGCTTACTCTTCCCGCACTATTATGCATCTTGATGATCCTCAAGATCATCTCTCCCTTTATGAGGATTGTAGGAAGCTATCAATTACCTCTTGATCCTACATCATGAGCCATAAACCATATGTCGAAGCCATCTGCAAAAGAATAAATGATTCCTCTTGAACTCCACATGTATACTTGAACTCTTTTATTGATAGTAAATCCAAATTTATCAATGTATAATATGATCATTGGATATGTATCATACCATATCCTATTGGGTAGGAGACAAGTACATCTAGGATTTCTCTAAATTGGGTAATACGGTCATCCCTTTTGTGCAGTCATTCCCCTTCCAAGTTTCCCAACATCCCCTATCCCGGGTGATCCATCCCCTGACAAGGCTTTCTCATATCGGAAGGTCAACAAACAAAGCATATACCTGCCTCAAAACCATCATAACATGCTCATGGAAATCAATGGACACTATTGGGCACCAGTGTCCCATAATGGCCTTTCTCCTGAAGTGCTTTAACAATATATTGCTACCTCTTCCAATTTATTTCACTGTTGTTGCTAATTCTTGCAATCGGTTTCAACCACCCAACCCAGGCATTTCCATGCCTTCCTGTAACAAGCACATAAATTCAATTACCATTATATTTTAAAAAATATTGAAATAACTTCAAGTCATACCTCATTGGTTTTCTATTAATAAGGTACACTTGCAATTCTCTTCGCTTCCTGTCACAAGTCAAACTAGCATCTTTGACAAAATCATCATGTATAAACATATCACATCAGGTTAGGTCAAAACAAAACCATCATAAATCACATGTAACCATCATAAACCAGAATCATAGATCACATGTAATCATCATAGACCAGAATCATAAATCACATGCATAATAAAATTGAAATAAAATACCGATATTTATCCTTTAATCAATACTTAGATTTTACCTTTGTATTTATTCCATACACACACTGGATCAGTTTCCACACCCGAAAAACACCTAGTTCCTTCTCCTCAACCATGTGCACACACACATATTGTGCAACACACACATACAACCACATAGAACATACAACACCATGCAATACATGCACCTACACTTCACATACCACACATACACCTACACCCAGTCTACAACACAACATAACACATACTCCTACATCTTGCGTACACCACAACAAAATACATACACCTACACTTGGTGTACAATACAACACAAATACATACAAGTAGTACAAAACAGTGAATACACATGTCACGATGCCACGAATACACAATGCACATACGTAGTACCGCATGTACACAACACAACATGTACGACATGCACATAATACCACATGTACACTAGTACCATATGTACAACATGTATACAGTACCACTTGTACACAACACCACCTACACACTGTGTGCACAACATCACATGTACATGACACCACCTGCACAACTTGTACATGATGCCACATGTACATTCCACCAGTTGTACAACATGTACACAATACCACATGTACACAACACCACATACACGACACCATATGTACACATTGCCCCACACATGCCATGTACACAACACCACCTACACACAACACCACATGTACAACATGTACGCAACACCATATGCACACAACACCACATGTACAATCATGCACACAACACCATATGTACATAGAACCACATGTACAACATGCAGACAACACCATATGTACATAGCACTGAATATACAACATGTACATAGCACCATGTGCACACAACACTGCATATCCATCATGCACATAGTACAATATGTACACAACACATCATATCCAACATGTACATAACACCATCTATACCCATCACTGTGTGTGCAATATGTACACAACACCATATATACAACAAGCACTCAACAACATAGGTAAAATCACAAAATATAAAATATGCACAACATATACACAATAGTAGCACTACGCTCCAAAACCACACTGTCTCTACCCAACAACCTTTCTTCCAGTGTCTCTTCGTCATCCATGCTTATCCTAGCATGCCACAAAGCACATTTTTTCATTCCATTGATGTATCCTTCCACGTTACCTATCATAACATAAACATAGGCATAATACAAGCATACAATATCAATTCATATCCACATGATACTGAATTTATATATTTTTCATGACTACTCTTCTCACTTGATTCCTCATAAACCATGAACCTCTTCATGCCATTCACTTGCATAAACAATCATTCCTCCACAAGAATGATCCCCAGTGACTCTGTCATACAATGACATATGTACATACACATATACATATAAACATCATCATAAAACAATCATGAGCCCTGATGACCCTGTCAGATAACAACATACACACATACATATATGCATATAAACATTAGCATAAAACAATCATGATCACAACACAATTACTAGATCTCAAGGTTAATATTAAAGAACTTCCTTTATTCATGCAAAACATACACAACATTGAGAAGAAGAGTTTCCAAGATATCTAAGGCATTTGTTATCTTAAGCCCATTTACTTTACCTTTCTTCTAACCTTTCTCATGTCTATCTCGCCGCTGTCTATTATCCCAATGGACCAAACCAATCCAATTGGTTGTCATATTCTTCCTTCAACTACTCTTTACTCATGCACTAAACTTCATCTGAGTCTCATATTACTTGGTGGGTTTCATTCAGCTTCTCCTAAGCTCCATTAACTTTGCTCTTTCCCATCCAATTTCCAAGACTCAAAACTTAAAAGGAAAGCACACAAAACAAACAAGAAGAAGACCATGAAAACCAATAACAACATGAAACCACAACAAAGGGGCAACGCCTTGCACCCAACATAAACAAAACCAAAAATCAAGCTCAAAAAGTCACAAAAGACAAAAAGCAAAAGATTGGCAATAGACACCATGACTCCATCCCCATGGGTTTCCATTGCTTCCAAGTGAAAGCTCAACCCAAGCCTTCTTTAAGATTTCATGGAAATCTATTTTTCTATGCAGTCCCCTACATCATACTACCATAAACACATAATTGTCAATGCATAAGTGAACATAACATTACACAAATTACCTTACCTTGTTGTGCCAAGCATGTTTCCCTGCAATTGCTCACACATGTTGACCACATATTCCAAGGATCAAGGCAACATATCTACTAATTTTAAATCAACCTTTACCAAGACTAACAATCATGTCATGATCCATAGTCAACTCATAGTTATTAGACAAATGCTACAACTATCACCTACTTACACTCAAGTATATATCAACTATCTCAACACATATGTGTTAGTATGATCATCTTAAAACAAGATCATTTGAACACATACTCATATCATGCAATTAATCAAACATTCAAACAAACTATAAACATATGTGTTATATAAATCAACTAGACATTATAATAGACACCAAACACTTAAAGACCAAATAGACAACATAATCAAACAATCAAGAACCAAATATAAGACATAAGAAAACTCATAACTTAATGTATCTCAAGGGAGGATATCTTGTCTGCACAATCAATCCAGATTAGCATGATATAACTTCATGACATATCAACTCAAACATAAATAAGGTCATGATATCCATAGTCACTATCTAACATGTTCACATCATAAACTCATAAAAAATTATCATTCATACATAATAATCACATTTGCACAGTTAGTTTAGATTAGTATGAAATAATATCACAACATAATAACTCATACCTGAATGTCATAACCCTAACCATTTGCATAGACCAATCCAAATTAGTATGATACATATAACATCAATATCTTAATGTAATAACCCTAATCATCAAGTTATTATCATATAACAACAACAAGTTATATATCACGTTCAAAAGCAACATATAACCTAATCATCAAGCTAACTATCACATAAAAACAACAAGTTTAACCTATAACATACTCATCAACAACATATAATATAATAATCAAGTTATATAACATAAAATAACAATAGCAATGCATAAAACCACAGGTTACTATCATTCATGACTATGTGACACGTGCATATGACTACACTAATCAACTAGCATCTATCATGTACGTAACCATAACATCAATAGAATAAAAGTCATACACATAACCATAGTGCATATAAAAACCCTTAACCTACATACCTGCATGCCCAACATACAAACTTGTATGACGACATGCTCTTGTATCGAGGTCCAATGCTGCAACTTCACTTTGATGGTCTGCATCTCCTGTTTTATCTTAACGAACTCGTTAGCATCATAACATACCAATAACATCATGATGACCTAATTTCATACAATGACCTCACAATGCATGTATGACCTACCATACATGCATAACCATAACTATGAAAATGCATGCATAACTACATATAGACACTAACATGCATAACAAATGCATATACAACTGACATACATTCATTGAAAAACACATCCCAACAGCAACATCATCAACTCCCACATGGAAACACAACTGTAACAATGACCACTACCATGCATACATAACAAGCACATATACAACCTACATGCATGCATGACAAACACATTCTGCCCATCCAGTCAAGGGTTGAACCGTGCTCTGATACCAATATATGGTATCAAATATCACCCAAAAGGAGTGGAAACTAGACACCACCCAAAGAGAATGAAAATCTCTCTAATACCACTTTGTAACACCCTCATCTCAAATCTACCCAATTAACTGACCAACTGGTGTAAATATGTGATGAGAGGCCACTATAATGGGATTCAACCTCCTAAGTCACCTTAAGGAAGTGGAATCTATGGAAACACACCACAAAGACCTTCCACATCAGAAACAGAACTCCTAGGAGCCATCCCAACCACTTAGGTAACCAAACCCTAAGACCAACTAAAGTTTTAGTCCATCAAACTCCTGGAAACTCCATTGATATTGACAAGCATGTGTTTGGGAGGTTCCAGAAGCACCCACGACAAGGGAAAGGGAGATTATGTGGACTTTTTTCCTTAGTGTCATGCCCACAAATCCAAGATCTGTGCTGCTTTTTCAGGCCTAGAGCCCAAGTCACTACCCATAACTCAATGACACCATCAGAAATGAATTTACATAACAAAACAATGATGCACTTGTAAAAACGTTGAAAAGTACTAGACTGGACCCCTACTAGCCATGAAAGGAATTTCATTAAACATGTCAAAAATATTAAATCTAGAGGTATTAACAATAGAGCTAAGCATAGGGGTCTCATACTTATCTGAGATTCACTATGAGGAATTTTTCCCTTATTACATTAGTTGCATTATCATCAATTAGGTCATAAGATCATTATTCATTCAATAACAATTAAAAACATGATGAGAGGCATACATAGCCATTGTCATAATACATATTCACAACCAGCATAATAACAACATAAATACCAAGGAAACAATAACCATATAATCCACAATGAACCAGTATAATACTAATGAAATAACAATGAGAAATAAACTCATATTAATGAATGCAATGACTAACCAGGTTTGGGACTTCCACAAACCACCCAAACATAGATTAGCTAAACCAAATCTTTCTTTCAGCCAATCACCTCCTTTCCATATTCAAAGCATGAATGTGGGACTTAAAACCAAACTCAACTAGGGCTTCCCGAGGCTACACCACCTCACCTTCATCAATAGAATCAAGCTTTACCACAATCCCTCCCAGATCACTAGGCCATAAAACAAGCATGGATGCCACCAGATTTCTCCACCTACACCGTGAGGATTTTTCCTATCTCCTAGTCTCTGGTCTTTATCATAATCCATAGTCTGATCGAAGGATCACTAGTGCATAACTGAGACACCATTATCTGGGCTTTACCGCAATCCACACCAGATCACTAGGACCTAACCGAGACTCCACCCTCTAGGCTTTACCATATATCCCGCCATTCACTTACAAGTATTTTTAGGACTAATCAAGGGAAACCACCTCTAGGATTTACCATATATCCTGTCATTAAACGTTCAAGGATTCCTAGGCCCACTGAGACACACAATACCTGGATTTACCGTAACACACAATCCAGTTCAGGGGTCACTACGCCAGTGGATTTACCACAATCCACAGTCTGGTTCAGGAATCACTAGGCCATGTGTTATTTATTTTGGAGATCCACCTCACTCAGCTTTGAATCCATCTTGAAACCCAGCTCAACCAAAACATGAGAACCCCATCACACCATGGTTATCCGGAAATGGAAAGGCTAAGCTGAAAACGCTATCACAACTGGAAACAACCATGCCATGGAAAAAAAGAACCACATGCAATACCATGCATGCCAAATCTAGCAAGGAAATCAAACATGCCAATCAATACTTGCAAATAATCTTGTTGTAGCTGCTTGATCTCATTGTTCCTTGCTTGCTCCTTCCTTCCTCTTTCTTTATTTTCCTTTCTTGATCCAATTACAAAGTGCTTCAAGAAAACTCTAAGTTTACAAGAGTGAGAGAGAGAGAGAGAGAGGATAATGAAAGAGCTCCAAAACTGAACTGACAAAAGGTTACACTGACCAAGTCTGCCCATTGATCCTCATAAGCCTTTTTATCAATGAGGCCTCTATTTTCTTCATTTTCCATTATTTTCCTTCATTTTCCTCCTCACATGCAACCTATGAGCTTTCACCTCCCTTTTCTCCTAATTTCCATTATTTTCATTAAAAAATGTGCCAAAAATGTCATTTTGCCTTTCCAAAGCATTTTCCATTTCATTTGCCAATTTCCTTAGCAGTAACAAACCAATGAATACCCACACTAGGATGTCTTTCCCAACATCCAACTTGAAATATGTGTCCCATGACCTTGGTCTTATTTTTTCCATTATTAACTTTTACATGGAATTTTCACGAGGGTTGTTACACCCTAGCTTATTTTCAAGAACAAAAGTCTTCCTAGGGTTCCCTTCAAACCCTAACATTCATTTAGGTCTTCACCATCTTCATACCTTTCACTCTACTTGCTCCATCATAGGTGTCTATGGGGGTGGCGGGATGGTGGGGGTGGGGTTTGATCTTTAATGACTTTTCTTTAGCCCAGCTCTTATACCATGTTAAATTTTAGGGCTAGAATGTTCTTTGTTGTAGATAATTGCAAATTTTAAATTTTTTTCAACAATTTCATATAAAAATCACCCCATAACATCAAAAAAGAAATGAAATAGTAAGGAACATTAGAAGAAAGCCATGCACAATAAAGACACCAAGATTTAGGTCAGAGACCAGGGAAAACCCCACAATGGGGAAACCCACCCATATTTTTCTTCTTATATATTCATCAAATGTTTATATGATATACAATGTAGAATGAGACACATCAATCATATTAGGCCACCTAGGGACAACCAAGGATCATACATGATCCTCATAAGTCAAACTACTTCCTTATCATGTCAAATTATACATCATTGTGTTGTCATACTATACCATGTATATCACTATCATATGAACTTCCATACAACCCTTAAACTATCACTATCATACTGAATTGAGGTCACTATCATTATCACTAGGTCACTTCCATACAAGGTTTTGGCCAAATCAAGGGCACTGTCACTGTCAAGTAGATCACTTGTCATGTATCCAAGTTAGTTTCATCTAGATCTCAATCATGTCATATAAATCAATGTCATGTTAAGTAGATCACTATTATATCAAGGGTCAATATCATGTCAAGTTTACTGTCACTGTTATAAACAAGTTCTTTGTCATATATCAAGTTCATGTCACTACTATAAGAAAGCTCGTTGTGATATATCAAGATAAATGACATATAAATCATTGTCTATGTTATACATCATTAGATCTTTTCCATGAGGACAATGTCATGCATATCACTTTCCATCATGTATAAATTATTGTCCAAGTCACTATTCTTTAATGTCACATATAACACTACTTCAAAGTATGCCATTATAGAAACCATCCTCATGCGAGTCACATAGATCCATTATGAAACATAGAGATTATATAAGCCAAAGAAAATACATTTGCACTGTATAGAATGAACCATAGAAATTATGCGAACCTCATAATGTTTGAACCGTAGAAATAAAGAAGTGAGCCTCATAATCATTCAAGCCATAGATAATTTAATGTGATCTTCAGTGAATAGTAGTGAGCCATAGAGAGAAATATGCAAGCCTTATATATGTAATGGGATCTACTGTTGTAGAATCCAAGTCACAGAGGTATGAATACAAGCCACCAAATTATGTCAATGAACCATCATAGGATGCGATCCTCGCGTATATTGTGTGCAAGCCATTGTGATTGTAATGCGAGCCACTATAACACAATACAAGGTATAATGATGCCATTGTGTATTATAGTGTGCCTTAAAAGTTATGTGAACCATAGAAAAGTAATGTGAGCTTTTGAGCTTGATATTCAAGTCACATAAAAATATGAGACTTGTAGAATGAGTGAACCATAGAAAAGTGTGAGGCCTGTAGAATGAGTGAGCCATAGTAGAGATAGTGATGCCACGATGATGCAGAACATAAGTGATCCATGAGAGTGAGCCATATTACAATGCAATCTATGATAGTGATTCAAAGTATAGTGAATGCGAAAACGAACCCAAGCCACCACATTAGATGCTAAGCATAATAGAGATGAAGCACATAAAATTCCAAACCATAAAGAATAGAATACAAGCCACTTCAGATTAAGTTTATGATCTTTCCTATTTGTTGCATATGTTGAATGAACTCCAATGTATCTATATTAATAATAATCGATGGGGTGCCCAATGAGGAACTTTATTTGTGAGGCTGACTTATTAATTTTGGAGGGAAATACTTTATATTCAATTTTTCCCATTTTAATATTTAAATATATGTTTCCACATGCCTTAATGAATGCTTGCCCAAATTGATTTTCAACATTAATTAATAATAATAGTAATAATATTTATTTACCCAATTTCAAATTTTCTCTTTTGGAGAAATATGGGCTTCATTTGGGGTCGTTGGGAAATTCGTCCCATAGTTATCCCAAATTTCAACAGAAAGGAAGCCTTAAGACATGTTTGCATGCAGATAAGAAGCCCTAGAAATATTAGATGACAATGCAGGTACAAAAAAATTAATAGGCCATGAAAGAGGACTATGACAAGGTGAATTAGGGTTATCACAGGTATGGAAGATAACCTCAATATGGGGATATGCCAAAGGTGAAGAAGGAGTTTTAGAAAACAAAATCAGAAGATAATAGGGCCAACCTTTTCTTTAGTTATCAAGGAGGTCAAAATTCTAAAGCAAAGAAAATTTGATTCCTAAAGTCACATTCTTTATGAGTGAGCTACCTGAAGAAGAAGAGAATGAAATTCATGTAGCATATTTCATGGACGATCTTAGGACTGTTAAAGACATTATTTTTTAGGGTTCCATCTAGGTTGAAGAACATTTTCATCTAGTAAAGGAAGCCTCTATCTAGGCATAAAAGGTTTTTATGTATGCTACCCATTCAATGAAGAACAATAGATATGAAACGTTTCATCATCATATCTATGGAATAGACAATAACAAGTCCAATCTACAACCTATATGATGTCTACGTTAATTCCTAGATCTATGGATAATTCATGTTTCATCTTTGAAAACATTGGTGTGAAGAAACCCAAGCTCGTGTATGAAGATAAAAATTCATTTTCTGAAAGGAGTTCGAGTTATATTACTTGAATTACAAGAGAGATACAATGGAATCCAATCACAGTGGTATTGTTGTGATAAGCTACCCAAGGCTCCTCTTTAAGTCTGAAGTTACATAATAATTTAAAGGAATCGACCTTTCTTAATCGAAATTCATGCATAATCACAGTACAAACTCCAACATATACAATTTTGTTTTGATCAAGGAAAAGGTCTGAATTCTATGAAATTCATAATGAAAAAAGTACCTATGACAAAGGGACATATATTTCTAAAAGGTCCAGACCTGAGGTGACACTTGTGAAAAGAGATTCAAACCTATGGTTGATAGTTGTAACAAAGGGTCATATTCTTCTGAGGCACATCAAGTCTGAATTATAGTGTTATTGGTTGTTTGAAGATTTTGGTGGAGAATCAACCTATTCACAAAACTCCTTGAAGATAAAATTTATTGGTATATTATTACACGATATTCAAGGCATCTAAGTTTGTAAGAAGATTAACTAGATGACAGGCCAAGGCTACCTGTAATATTAATTCTCTATGATAGATTAAGTTCCTATATGACATCCCAGTAAGCAACCTGAAGAAATGATGAATTTTGGCAGCATATTCAAAAAAGGCAGGTAAATTTTCTTAAGAGGTACATTTATATTTTGAATTAGGCATAGATCCAAGTTAATGATCTCTACCATACAATAACTACATCCTAGATGCATGTTAGGAATTACATTCAAAATTGTTGATGTCTAAGGTAGTATGAGGATATGTAACCTCTCTCTTGAGAGGTAAGACATAATGATTATAGTAGGTATCACTCCTTTATGAAGGTTAGACATTCCAATCCTATTGCCGCTACGACAACGACCCTCCAAAATTTTTTCCTAAGTCAATTTTGGAGCCTACATGAACTATCATTTCAAGCCCCTTAGTGTGGTCACATTGCTTGATTTATTATTTGTGTGTTTTCTCCTAGTTCCGCATCCTCCTGAGTCAATGTTTCCTAAGTGTCGTCACCTAACCCTTAGAAGCACTTATGTTATCTAACATATGGTTAATTGGACTTAAGACTTTTCTTGACTTAGAAACTAGCCTTTTCGCCATGCACACACTCGAAAAACACTCAAAAAGAAAACAAAAGAAAGAAACATCATATTCTAAGGAAAAATCACACTTTTAGATGACAAAGACATCCTTTTGTGTTGAGCGCACTCCTTTGGGTCGAAGAAGTACGCCCTCCTTCATGCTGAGCAAGTGTGCCCTTCTTGAGCACATTCCTTTGTGACAAAGACATGCACCCTTCTTGAATGCATGCATGAGCTTCTTGTTACATGTGGGTGCACTCCTACAAAATAGGAGCCCACATAACTACCCTTAACTAACTCATTCACTTGGCTACAAGTGGTGATCATGCATGAAACTGATTTGCATGTAATTTATTTTAAAGCAACCCAACTAATCATTCATTTTCATAATCATTCTCATATAGCTTGGGCACACAGTTGTGGATCAAGAAACTCTTCGTCCATCTATGTTAAAAGTAATTTTTGCATGTTGAATCTGTAGAGTTTCCTGTAGATTCATAACTCATGTAATGTACTAAAACACAAGACAAGAATCTACTCTGCTCTTTAAACAAAATAAACCAATAGATTGATGAAAACAATAATCGACAAGAGGAATATAATCAAAGACACATAACATAATTGTTTCTCTGGGGAAAGCCAATTCTCAAAACCCTGGCTACCTATTGCATTAATCAGAAATCTGAGTGATAATACAAAGCTTGTTCTCAGTAGAACAATTCCTGTGTAGGTTTGATCAACTCTCTACCTCACAAACCCACACTGACCAACACTAGACAATTTATGATACCTACTGAGCCCCTATTTTCTTGGAAATTCATATAAGGAATAGCACATACTTAATTGGGAATTCCTTCTTCCATAACTGTGCAATCCAAATCTAGGTCATCTTCTAATTGCATGCATGATCTGCACAACTCAGATCATTCTACAACTGATAGTACATTGTCCCTGCACTCTAGTCTCAATTGGGTCTTTCTCTAAACTGACATGCATGAGTTTTGCATGAGGGAATATTTAGTTAGCTAGAGTAGCACTAAGGATGCACCAATGCACCAACTCACTACTATACCTCTAGTAGTTCCACAAACAATTAGAACTTGTTTAACTGTTTATAACTCAATCAATCTGAGTTATCTAATTACAACTCAAATAAACTCATCCTGGATCCCTAACATTTAGGGATAACATATACATGACTATATAAATACTTCCAAATCAAAATTCCTAAGGTAATTAAGCTAATTAAACTTAATTAACTATTTACAAGTTGCTATGAGAATAGTATTTGATTTTAATTCTCAGTTTAATTCAAAGACAAATTAAATTGGAAATTCTTGTTTCCGTTTCTCAACACTCCCTCTCAACAAGAAGGGGATTATCAACTACCTTGATCCTATCTCTGTGAAACTAGAATTTACATCTTGAAGCATCTTTCTCCTCTGTGGAAATGTACTCCAACAACATAATCTGCCTTAATACACAATCTCTGAGATGATGATATTGGATAGCAATATTCTTGGACCAATCATGAAAAAATGGATTTTTAGAGAGTTTGATACAACTCTAATTATTGTAGTAAATCACAATCGGATCCATATACTAACCAAAAAAACCAACCAAAATCTTCCTCATCTAGATGGCCTCACATGTTGCCTGACTTGCAGTGATGTACTCTACCTCTGTTGAACTAAGTGCTACTGATCTCTATTTCCTGTTGTACTAAGAAATTGCTATTGACCCAATACTGAAGATCCCTTCCGTTGTGCTCTTCCTTTCAGATGGACTCCCCACCTAATATGCATCGGTGAAGCCTTGAAGCTTCACTCTCTTTGTCTATCTGTACCACAATCCATACTGAGTAGTGCCCTTGAGGTATCTCAACACATGATTTTATGCCTTCCAATACATCTTGGTAGGCCTAACCATCACTTGACTAACCTGGTTAACTACATAGCACATATCCATTCGTGTGTTCAACAAATATATGAGTGAACCCACAAGCTTCTCGTAAACAATGCCTTCCACTACTTCCCCTAAAGTAGAATCCTCCTTCCTCCAGTTATCAGCTAGAGGAGTCTCCATGGGTTTGTTGCTCTCCATGCGGAACCTCCTGAGTATCTCGTTGGCATACTTTTCCTGAAACACAAATAATTCCCCATCACCCTACCATACTTTCATGCCCATAAAGTAATGCATGAGTGCCATGTCCTTCATCCCAAACTCTCTTGCAAGGTCCTCCTTGCAAGACTTGATCAACTGATCATCACCTGTCAAAATCAAATCATCGACATACAACACAATGATAAAAAAATTACCTTCCACCACTATGTGGTACAGGTTCACATCCACTTCACTCTTGGTGAATCCCAACCCAGTGAAGTAGCTATCAATCCTGGTGTACCAAGCATGGGGTGCTTGCTTCAGCCCATACAATGCCCTCTTGATTTGACACACATGCAACTCACAGTCGAAGGTCTCAAAACCTTCAGGATGATCTATGTACACCTTTTCCTCAATCGTGCCATTAAGGAAGGTTGTCTTTACATCCATATGATGTATCTTCTAACCCATATGTGTCGATAGTGCCAATATAGATTTGATCGATAAGTACCTTGCAATAGGAGCAAAGGTCTCATCATAGTCAATCCCCTCTACTTGTGAAAAGCCATGGACCACAAATCTAGCCCTATGCTTCTCCACACTACCATCTACAACTTCCTTTACCTTTTAAAGCCATCAGAAGCTCACCACTAACTTTTCCTTTGGTCTCAGGACCACATCCCAAACACTGTTATCAACTATGGAGTCATACTCCTCCACTATGGCATCAACCCAAACTAGCTGTTGTACTGCTTCCTCAAAGGAAGGTGTCTCTATCTCAACACATCTAATCATAAAAGACATGTATCCAGTGTACCTCTTAGGTGACCTCCTTGACCTATGCTAAGATGTGGGTGCTCCCACATTCTCCCGTGCATCATGCAATAACCTGTCAGCCTCTATGGTGCACTTTGTCCCATCTCTGGAAGACTTTGCCTGAGTGGATGTGTCCACTCTTGAATCCTTTGCACGTGGATGCTCCATATAAATACGAGGTTCCTCAACCTTAGGCACTAAAATATCATCAACCACATGTAGCTCAAGCTCCCTCTTAAGGGAAAATCGCATGGCCTTCTCATCGAATCTGACATCCCTGTGAACCACTGTCATCATGTTGGTCACAAGTACACATGATAGTTGTGAGGTGTATCAATGTGTTGAGCGATGGAAAAGGTATGCATTTGCCATTTATTTTTTTATCTTTTCCTTTGAATCATAACTCCTTTACATTATAAAATGGTATATGTTAAATAATTATGGTAGAATTAAGGAGATTTGTGATTTATACAAAATAATTGATTATTGTCTTTTTCTATATGGAAAATGAAGGAAATGGAAAACCACTATTCGGGAGGAAAAGACAATGCAGAAGCAAATGCTGTCCCTTCCCCAAGAAGCCGCATCCAGACAAGGAGATTAAGATCAGGGTGCATAATCCAGGAGAAGAAAGGGAAAGAACAACATCAGTGCAAGAACTTATTATTGTACTATTACTTTGATCATCACCTCTTGTTGGTTAAAACAGAGTATGATTGCTTGTAAACTTTTTATACATGATTAATACATAAATAAGTTGCTATTCCATTCCTTCCTACTGAATTAGCCTGGCAGTGCTTCACTAGCAGCTAAGGGTCCAGCCCTAGTGGATCCACTTGCTATCTGTACCATTATTTTACAGTTCCAGTCATGTGATGGTTTGATTTACTTTTCATTTCCTTGAATCGCATTGCTTTACAATTTCATGTCTTTACAAGTTCTAATACTTTAAGGAATCATCTTATTGCATAAGCTATGATTGAATCGCATTATTGTTCCCTTCCTATCATAACGAGATTATTATCCTTTACCACTTATATTGTTATTCATTTTAGTTATAAAGTCTCGCAGTTCATTACAGATTGTTGTTCATTTGGCTTTGCTGTTCATTTCCACTAAGATAACGTTTTTGCTCATTTCCATTTAGCGTTGATGTTCATTTCTATTAAGTTAGCATTGTTGTTCATTTATACCAGATAGGTGTTATTTCTTTCCTACAAGTATTTGGTTTGTCTTTTAAGTATCATTTCCAGTTAATTGCTTTAGTGTAGAGTGTAAGATGAACAACTGTAAAGGACATTGGCTATCATTGTCTAAGTTCTTAGATTGCGGATCTTGTTTATATTTGATTTCCTTTATATCGGTTGACAAAGGAAAGAGTTACCACTACTACATCCTTGATTGATAAATTATTGTAGTTTTCTGAGTGAATGATTTAAGTTCTAGAGCATTAAGTTTCTTTTGATTGCAATTAGCATTTATTTCAAGCATCTGTTTACTCTTGTATTTAGCACTTTACTACAAATTAGAAAACATTACTCTTGAAATAAATTGCCCGCCTCAGACTAAGTACACTCTTGAAATAAAAAATCATACCTGTATTGATAATTAATGTAAGATAAATAGGAGTTCAAAAGACACATTTTATACCTCAAAATTTTCGCGTTGTTGCCGAGGAGAGTGTAGCCATTTATTTTTTTAGAAGAGTAGTGTGCATTTGATAAAGTGCTTGCTAGGAGAGAATTGGGTATTAAAAACGAAAGGTAAGAACCTGCATACAGAGCATGTAATAGCCCTGCTCCCCCACCCGCTTTTCTATAGATTTGTTGATTACTTTGGGTAGAAATAAGTATTTGAGTTGTGTGCATGACTAAGCAAAAAAAGCCTGAAAAGAATCCAAAACCACTACCAAAACCTGATAAAGCTAAGGGACCCGTGACCCTTGGTCAATCAACCTTTATAGATGATATCATCAAGAAAGTAGAATCTCAGCCATCAGTAGGCCCTAGAAAAGTTGCTTCTAGACAACCTACTAGCTCCCTTTGGGCCACATAATCACCATCTGTAGCCTTTGCTGAGGTACATAGCTGAAAAAAAGAAACTGAGCAAGATTTTCAAGAAATTGAGAATTCTCACCCAATTTCTTTACAAGAAGGGAAATCTAGTAATATTTGTGAAGGAGGAGGAGAAACAGGGGAAATAGAAGAACCAAGATCCCCTCTTGGAGTATTTCAAACACTAAGTAGCCCAGATAAGGGAAGTGTTGTCAAAATCATCCAAAATGAACCTGAAGAACCAAAATCCCCCCAGAAAATAGTTCAACAAGGAACATTCATCATCCCAAACCAAGGAAGTGTTGTTAAGGCCATTCCTACTCCTTCTAGTCAGCCTAGGAATAACTCCCTAGAAATCTCAAAAGGATATTGGGACATATTTGATCAAATGGCCCAGAATCAGCAAACACCTCAAACCTCCACACTACAATATCCCATTGTAGATACTACAATTAATGCACATATGAAGGCCATTCCTCTCCAGCATATTCCTATATTCCATGGCCTAACATCAAAAGATCCAGATGCACTTATGTTTGAATTCGATGTATTATGTTGGGGGTATGACTATACCACCAATCCCCAAAATCTAAAACTATTTCCCTCCACATTAAAAGGAGCAACTTTACGATGGTTTATGGGCATAGGTGGAGGTGTTATAAATGACTGGGATTAGATGAAAGGTTCTTTTCTAAAGAAATATCAGGATCATTATAGGTCTAGAGAATTAAAGGATGAAATATTTCAAATGACAGCCAAACCTAATGAAACATTGGAGGAAAATGTACAACACTTTCAATACAATCTTCAGAGATCTCCTTATGCACATTTATCCTTACCTGACAATGTGTTAAAAACTACATTAATTAAATGGATGAAGGAACAATGGGTTGAAACATTAAACATTATGGGAAAAGGTGACATATATCAAGAAAGTTTTGCTGACATTATTTATTTATGTATTAGGAGTTTGAGAGGCAGTACAAGTTTAAAATTGGCAGAACGTGACATAATCACAAGGGACAACAAGATCTCCGGTGGAGGTGTAACCCGCGCAGAAATTGGGAATCTACTAGAAGACTTCAAAACTGATATTCTAGGGACTTTGACAATGCAACTCAACATTATGCAGGCTAAACAAAAGCAAGTAGAATCAGAGAAAAATTTCGCAATATTCTGCCCTAGATGCAGAAAGAAACACAACCATAAAGAGTTCCCACTAGATGCAGTCCAAGTCTGCGCCATTTGCATAAAATACCACTCCACAGAAAATTGTCCCTCACTCCTAGGTCTGAAAGCAGTCTACAAGGAGGTGAAAGAAGAATAAAAAACCAATGTACCTACTCAATCAGTGTCGTCAATGGAAGCCATGACAAACAAGTATACCCAGTGATCCATCCTCTTCTTTTTAGTCTCCTTAGTATAATGCTTAGCAATATAATGGAATGTGGCAAGATCAACCACCTTTCCCTAGCTGGTCATGGTAGCCATTTCCTACATCACCATGGCCAAATCAAACAATAAATACCAATTGGCCAAACTTCCCTTACTTTCCACCATTTTGGCAAAATAATGCATATTCGACACAATGGTCACCCTCCACCTCACAGAGTTAAACTTGGCAGTCGAACTGGAAAAGACCGATAAATCAACCAGCTGGAACAATTCCTCTCCCTCAACCTACACTGCCAGCACCATATACATTGCAGAAAAATCCCTAGACCAACTTAAGACCGCAACTCCCAACCCAACCAACCCGAACCCTAATAATAGGGTGGCTCAATCTGTTCAAATAATTGAAGCACCGGAACTAGAAACCGAGTTAAGGGAGGGCAACGACCTTCAATTAAGGTCTGGGTGCATAATAGAAAATGAGGGAGATAAAAATGCTCAAGTTGAAAATCCATTACCTTTAGAACAACCACTACAAGAAGAGTATGTGGTTAGACAACAAACTCACGACCAAGCAACCACTTCTTCTCCCCCATTCCCAGAACGACTAATCATACCGCACCCAATAGAACATCCTGACTTTGATCTTCTAGGAGAACTAAGAAATTTGTGTATAAAGATCCCACTCCTCCAGGCTATCCAAGATATCCCGATCTACAAAAACCATCAAAGATTTATGTATAAAAAATCCAAAGAGGAGAATAACAACTAACCCAACTGTCCAAGTATTCGACAGCCTATCTGACTTACTATCAGGAAGAGAGGCACCCGTAAAATATGAGAACCCAGGGAATCCTATAGTTACGGTGCAAATCAATGGACACTCCTTTCCAAATGCCTTAGTTGATTTAGGAGTTTCAATTAATATTTTAACAACCAACACTTGTCAAAAACTTGGAATTACATCATTAGATCTAACCACAACCTTATTGAAGTTGGCTGACTGATTGGTAGTCAAACCATAAGGCACACTACATGATGTAATAGTCTTTGTAGACTCCTGGGAATACCCTGCAGACTTTCTGGTAATTAATCCCAAAAACTGTCTAGATGGGCACCCTTTGATCTTAGGTAGACCTTGGCTAGCAACTGCTGATGCTTACATTGTCTGCCAACAAGGCAGAGTTACTATAACTAGAGGGAGTAATGTCAAGATTTAGCTTTATACCCTCCAACCTAGCCAAGCCTAACAATAATGAAAACTAGCAAAAAACTTGTATCATATCTCACAGAAAACATTAGATCACCTTTAACCATAGAAGATGCCCTCAAATTTAAAGATCAAATAGAGGATGACATCATTAACAATTTCATTAACCAACTAGAAACTAGATCCCATGTACAATGTCACATGATAGAGGCAGCATTTGATAACGAACTAGAAGAAGATACCCTCAAAGACACTCATGATCAATCAATACCTACTACCTATGTTTCAAACAACAAAACTATAGAGATTGAGCCAGGAAAAACCTTGAATGTTAACAAAAACCTGACTCCTGAACAAGAAGAAAAGCTAGTCTAACTACTAAGAAAATACAAGGAATCTTTTGCATGGGATTACCTGGAGATGAAAGGAATTGATCCCCAACTATGTATGCACCACATTTATACAGAAAAGGATGCTAGACCCATTCACCAACCCCAAAGGAGACTAAACCCTCATCTTAAGGATATTGTGAAAGATGAATTACAAAAACTTTTAGATCTAAACTTTATTTATCCAATATCTGACAGCAAGTGGGTCTCTCCACTAGCAGTGGTGCCAAAGAAGAATGGAAAGTGGAAGATATGTGTAGACTACAAAGAATTAAACAAAGCAACCCAAAAATACCACTTTCCCCTTCCATTCATTGATCATGTATTAGACACGTTAGCAAGAAAGAAATTCTTTTCTTTCTTAGATGGCTTCAATGGATACAATCAGATCCAGGTTGCCCCTGAAGACCAGGATAAAACTACTTTTACCTGTCCTTGGGGAACATTTTCTTACAGAGTCCTACCCTTTGGCCTATGCAATGCCCCTGCCACATTTCATAGGGCCATCCTTAGCATCTTTTCAGATTTAATAAATGAAGGGCTCGAAGTATATATGGATGACTTCATGCTGTATGGAGATGATTTTGAGCCAGCACTAGACACATTGGAAAAGGTACTGCAAAGATGTATTGCCACCAGGCTTTGCTTGAGCCATGAAAAGTTTCATATGATGATGATCGAGGGACTCATCCTAGGTCATTATATCTTAACAACTGGAATACAAGGAGATCCAGCTAAAATTCAGATATTTTGGTTAATACCTACTCCTACCACACAAACAGAGGTACACAGTTTTCTGGGTTTTTCTGGTTATTATAGGAGATTCATAGAGCACTTTTCTCAAATAGTTGTACCTCTATACGTGTTTTGTGTGGAGCATGATTGTTCAGAGGTCTTTGTTTCAGCTGGATGTATACCCCAGGAAGTTTTCTACACCCCTCCACGCGGGGGGGCGCAGGGGGGATTTGTCCCCCCCGCGGGGGTACGGG
>APFE030242378.1:1903-73476 GCA_000404065.3 Pinus taeda
ACAATTCATATAACAAAAATGAGTACAGACGCAGATAATAGTACCATGTGAGTTGCAGATCAATCTGAAATATCAATCGCTATTCAAAAATCCTTCTTCAACACAGAAATGCTTTTAAACAATGACAGTAGTGCACATTTGCATAAAAAACTTTCTCATTAAATTCAGAATAATTGGTCCAGTTTCGTAAAAAAAATATCCCTGAAGTACAATAGTGCAACTTCAAGGTTTAAGTCATATACAAAACTTTACGACCCTTTCTAAATGCATGAAAGGGTCTATAAATACTATACTAAGCTAAAAAAATCTATGAAACAAAATCCTACTAAATTGGTATCAGTAAGTGCGATCTAATTCTCAGGGGCAATCTGGCAGTCGGCGACGTGAGTCATGACTCGGGTTGTTTGCCCTTAAACCTGAGCTGGCTTATCGCAAGCATTGGCTCCACTTATGGCGGTTTGTTGAGGCGCAAACTAAATTGGGCGGCGAAGGTGGCATCCTGAATGTCGGGTATAATATACCCGACAACATCTGTGAGGCATTTCAAGGTGGCTCTTTGGCTGTATGGCTTGATCAAGAAGAACCAATAAGCATCCCATGTCAAACTATTGATTCCAGCGATTAATCTTGCGTTTTTCTCCAGCTCCGGGTAGCATGAGTGCTCCAACATATTTGCCGCTGTTAATTGACCTGGAGTACATTGGGAAATTATATTAGACAAATAAAGTGTATTATTTACTAATTCAACCAAATTTCCAGTGGTTGTTTTGCATCTGGAAATTGCTCTTTCTGCCTTCATTAGTTGCGATTGCCATTCTGTGAATAATATTTCTTTGTGCGATTCCAGAATTCTCGGTAGATTAGTTACCCGGCCTATATCGGAATCCTGCTATTCTATAAAGTTTGTCAGTGTTTCTTCGGCCTGATCCAAATCGGTCCTTGCTTTTTCTACCTTTTCGCTTATGGATGCTACCAACTCGCACAATGGTTTTGCTTGTGTAATGTACTGACATAGTAGCTTAACCTGATTAATCAATGCCTTATTTAACTGAAGCACTTCTGCTTTGAATTTGTCTACCTGAGGGAGCTTTTTCATTTGCTCAATTTGAGTGGTCAATTGAGCGATTTTCTCATCTTTTGCTTTCATTGTTCCCTCAGTTGATATTCTTAATTGCGCCAGTGCCGCCGATAGCTCCTTTTGCCTTTGGATTGTGCCTTCATCAATCCTCTGTTTTTGCTCTTGTAATTGCTTGGTCAGCTGAATATTGTTCTGTTGCTGCACTAGCAATTCTTGCTCCGTCTACTCTACCTTCTGCTGAACTTCTGATAATCTCGCCTGTAGCGAAGAGATGTCTTGGTCCTTGGTCTTCAATAAACTGCTTACCTCTGATGCTTTATCAATGGTTGCCGCTGAATATGCTCCAGCGAATTGCGATAGCTTGGTTAAGTCATTAGAGGGGTCGAATTCCTCTTTCCACACAACATTGCCCGTTACTGTCAATTCAGGGAATGGGGAAGGTTGATCAGCTCTTCTCCTTTTCCTCTATTGCTTTACAACAAATTTATGCTTAGGGCTATAAAATACATCCAAAGGAGGAATCTCTTCAATTTTCAAAACGATTTCGCCCGTTGGATCTTTAGGAATTATCTCAATTTCTTTTGATTTGGGTAGGCCGCTGGTTTTGCCCGAAACCGGTTTTGATGTCGCTTCTTACGTGTCGCCTTCTTTAGAAACCTCATCATCTTTCGAGCACTCTAGGTTGCTGATAATTGTACTGAATTGTTGCCATTGTTGTAGCAAATTCGGATCAACCAGTATATCATTATTGTTTTTAGAGCTGCTCTCTTCTTGGGCTTTCACCTGGGTTTCTTCTTGTCACTGCACCTTTTCCTGGATTACTTACTGCCACTGGCTATGCACTTCCTCCTATTGCTTTGATGTAGTAGGAGGTGGCGTATTACTTCGCTGTTCAGGCTCGCTTGATCTGGTTGTCATCAGAACAGTCGCTAACAGGTCTAGAGGCAGAGTTTGCAACCTCTGTTCTCTAGTTCTGTTAAATTCGACTAGCCCTTCATCGTTATACACATTTCTAGCAAGCGACTTAACTTGATACAACGATTCGGCCGATGCAAACAAATCCTCGAATCTGTCTTCTTTGTGTTCGACCTTGGCCAATTTGGCCTGGTCGAGCGCATTGTAAGCGATCTTCCTCGGATCATACTGCTTGCTTGGTAGAGTAGCCAGATTGAGCAAATTCATTTTCCCAGCTTCCTTCTCTGCATGTTTAATATCATGCAGGGTATAAATGCCAATCCGTAAGGGAAAAGAAGGCCAAACATGTTTTTTCGCTCTTTTCAGGGTCTGAGTAACCCCTTCAGCATTGATTTGATAAGCTACTTCCCTGGCAAGTAACTTATCGGGGATGTAAAGTGGTAGCACATGCGGCCTAGCCTGACTGCCAAAAACTCTGATGTAGGTAAATTTCTCCTCCCCAAACCAGCTTGCTACTGCAGTCAAATCTACCCCTGCTTGCTCAGAAATCTTTGGGGCAGGTTTATCAAAAATGGAATAATGAATTGACAACATAAAATCGTTGCAGATTTGATAAAGATGGTGCTTATAATTAGTCTTCCACAATTTTTGATAATATATTAGAATGGGTGTGGGGTCTTGCGACGTCCACCTCCATCCCAGTACAGGAAATGCAGAATTAAAACACAACACATCCATCACATAGGCACTGTAATAGAATGGCGGAATAACCCTTTCTGTGACGCGATAGTTAGACCTGAAATCGAGGATGGCTTTGGCTAATTTGTTGGATAATATAACCACCCAATCCATAATTTCGCCACTACATGCCGCCTCCATTAAGGGGACCATTTCTATGGTAAAATTGGCAGAGTCATGCAATCCCCATAGTCTACACATCATAATTCTAGCATAGCCGTAAGGAGAACATAGGGAGTCAACTGAGTACTTACCCGAGGTTTCGTGCTTGTGTTTCGCTGGGTTCTGTCTCCAGCCTCGAATTGGTTCAGACTCGGTCTCGTTCTCTGCTCGAAATTTCTCCAAAAATGCCGCATTGTATTTTTTCTCTTCTGCCGGTAGGTGATACATTAGCCTTAGATCTTCAGCTCGAAAAGAACCGAAAATCCTCCCGTCCGCAGTGCTAAACAATCTGTTGATAATTGGGAGTTCTTGGATTGCCCACCTTACCACATCCATGTATGGGAGAATTTTCTCCTGGGCCGCTATTCTGTGCAGAAAGGAGTCAGCCAAGTCTTTTAAATTGGCGTCGGATTTACTGGTGTTATCGCACGAGATTTCTACCTCGGTCACCTTCGGCTCTTCTGCTTCAATCAAATTATACATCCCTTGCCAAGTGGTTCTGGTAAGTCCCAAGCACGTTGTATCTGATATAAGCCCTTTTTTCTTACCGCTTTTAGGAAGAAATAAAACTTACTATATTTAAGTGTTTAATCCCACTCATAATCATCAACCAAAAGCATACATAGAGGCCAATATCTCTTGGAGAGCCAAAATTATTATTGCTCAGTTAAGGAATAATTCTCATCAACTCCGTTGTGAAACAAGGCGCTACAAAAGGCCAAAGGAAGTGTGGGAGGAAAGGGCATGCATTTTTTGTTCTTCCGGAAAAGTGGAAACGGAAAAAAATTTCATTTTAGAATTTGAGGCCTTCAAAGACAATATAGAAAGTTATGAAGATATACTGGCAACTAGCTCTTGGGATAATCTATTTAGCGAGGGGTTTGTTAAGAAGCTGGGAGAATTTATTGTGAAGCTTCACCGAAAAAGGGCCGAATACATCAAGTAGATGAAGAATAAATTTGTCCCATAGGCTATCTTTAGCCTCATGGACGTTAAAATAATTTCTTTCTTTCTTTATTTCTTGCTCTATGTCATGTGACACATCTTCGTTGGCTCCGACAGTGACTCCATATGCATCTCACGGTTAACAACAACTCCACCCCATGACAAGACAACTTATCGATGATGGTGT
The DNA here is from genome assembly GCA_000404065.3 of Pinus taeda. NCBI lineage: Eukaryota > Viridiplantae > Streptophyta > Pinopsida > Pinales > Pinaceae > Pinus > Pinus taeda. The sequence goes on from APFE030242378.1 coordinate 5,929, forward strand.
ACACAACTAACATGTATCGATCCTGTGCTAGCTCTAATTGTGACATAACACCGCTTTGTTGGATGCCATACTCCACGTGGCATGGACCTATTCGGACGACGATTGCTCCATCGTCTTAGGAATTTAATGTAAGTGTTATACCATAGTTTTTCGCCATCACATAATATCTGCCATATTATAACTCTGCCATATAGATTAGTTTCCACCATATTTTGGTTAATGTATGCACCATAAATCCGCTATCATATAGTTTTTTCCACCATAGTCTATACATTATTCATATATCAATGTTTACGCCCACTTTTAATGATTTTCACCTTAGGTTTAGAACATGTAATTTAAAATGCATTATGGTATGTCATATGGTTAGAAACCATAGGTCTTAGCACTTGAAACTATTGTGCCCATAATATGAACCTTAATCCAATCAATCCCAAACTCACACCAGAAACTTGAAGATATGCACTAGAGATGATCTTTGAACCTTTTTTACTGCATTAACTTTGCCTTGCCATGTGTCAAGCAGTGAGAATTCAACATGGCCAGCAAGGCCACATTTCACCTGGTCACCACAAACTTTGATGGACAATTTCTCCTTCATCTGGAGACCTGTTGTGCTGTACAACAACCCCCCATTTCATAAAATTTTACCTTCAAATTATAATATGAAATGGGTCCCTCTTAGATTTATGAATAAAATTGGTATTAACTTATCAACGCTCAAAAGGTCCAAAAAGAAACAAAACATTATAAACCTTTTGACTCAACACAAATCGGTCTTATAATAATAAATGAATAATTATTTTATTATTGCGATAAAGTGATCGCAAGATCGCATATCGCAATAACAAAGGATGCATAACAAAAAGACCCATTGGTTTCCCCGATGCGACAAGCGCGAATAAACTATCAGATATCGGGAAGGTAAGCAATCGTAACAAAAGACCCTATCTCTATGCTCCGATGCGATATCGCTATCGACGATCGGGGAGTATAACATGCATGCAACAAAAGGCCCTCTTCTAAAAACTCCCGATGCGAATTAGCGATATCGCTATCGGCGATCGGGGATTTCGCAATAACACAAATGAAACTACTCAAGCATTCCTCCGATCTCCGATTGCGATAAAGCTAAGCGCGGATTTCAAAAAGGATTGTAAAGGCTTGGGTATATTATGTTAAATTATTATTAAAAGCCTTTCTATTCCCGATAGTGATTCACTTGCGATCAACCGCCAAAAAATCAAAGCCACGCTTAAATGAATTATTCGGCGAATAAACGATATGATGAGCATTTAAATGATTGACAGGTTTAAATGGCCAATTAATGGAGCAGTTATGCCAAAATCTCTTCAGAGATTGTATCCGTGGCAGTATTATTTTAATCCTCCATTATTCATTGATTGATATAACTCTTTCATACTTGGCTTGCATTACGTTCATTTTATCTCCTGCGCAGAACTCCTCCGAAGCAGAAAATTTAGGCCAAATGGGGAGGAAATCTAAAAAATTTGGAACAGCTTCAGCTTCCGCAGTAACAGGACAATCTACTGCCGATCCGGGACCAAGTAAAAAAGGATTGATCTCAGACACTACATGTTTTGGTCTCGGTAATACTAGTTGGTAGAGCATCTATAATCTGGCTAAAGCCGAAGAGCCTCAAGAAGTATCAGTACAAGCTACAGCAGGTTTGAACTGAAAGTCCGAGGCTACCCTAAAGGATTTAGCCGATTCCTACTTACACCGGATAGAAGCTCAAGAGAAAATTCTTCCATACACAGATGTAGTAAGGTGGGCAGTTGAGGAAATCCCGATTACAAACAGAACATTTTGTACAGTCGACGGGAGAGTCTTCGGTTCATTTCAACCAAATGATTTGAGACAAATGTACCATTTGCCTGAACCAGAGAAGAAGTATAACAAAGCATTTCTGGAGAAGTTCAGAGATGAAAATGAAACTGAATCAACACCTATACGCGAATGGAGATAGAACCCCGCGAAACACAAGCATGAGTCCTCGGGTAAGTATTTTGTCGATTCCTTGTGTTCTCCTTATTGTTATGCTGGAGCGATGATGTGTAGGATTTGGGGGTTGCATGATTCCTCAAAATTCTCAATAGAGATGGTACCTTTAATGGAATCAGCAGTCAATAGCGAAATAATGGATAGGGGAAATATATTATCTGATAAGTTAGCAACTGCTATTCTTGAGTTCAGAAACAAAACCCGCGTTACTGATAGGTTTATTCCTCCATTTTATTTTAGTGCCTACATATTAGATACTCTTTGTTTTAACTCCGAATTTCCTGTGCTAGGGTGGAGATGGACTCCACAGGACCCCATGCCGATTCATATCTATCACCAGAAGTTGTGGAAAGCCTATTATAAAAACCACCTATATCAAGTTTGCAATGGATTTATGTTGCCCATTTACTATGCAATCTTTGACAAACCTGCTCCTAAGATTTCCTCACAAGAAGAGATTGACTTAACAGCCCTAGGAAACTGGTTCGGAGAGGATAAATTTAAATATATATGAGTTTTCGGCAGTCATGCTAGACCTCATGTTCTCCCCTTATACATACCCGACAAACTATTGGCTAGAGAGATAGCATATCAGCTTACGTCCGCAAGAGTGACCAAGACTCTGAGGAAGTCAAAGAAGCAAGTTTTGGCCTCCTTTTCCTCTAAGGTGTGGCGTTTACACTCTGCATGACTATAAGTATGCAGAGAAAGAAGCAGAAAAGATAAATATACTGAATCTCGCCACTCTTCCTAATAGACGATTTGATCCAAGGAAAATAGTCTATAATGTACTGGAACAGGCAAAACTCACTAAATTTGAACATAAAGAAGATGAGTTTGATGACCTATTCTCTTCAGCAGAGTCATCATTTCAGGTTCAAGTGCTAGCTAAAGTGAGATATCACGACGACAGGTTAGTGGAATTTAACAAACTTAGAGAGTAGAGGTTGCAAACTCTGCCTCTAGATTTTCTAGCTACTGCCCTGATGACAAAATCAAGCGAGCCTAAACAACGACTTACCAACGAACCTCCTGCTACATCAGAAATTTTTGAAGAAGTCCAAAGAAAAGAGCAGGAGGAACTCCAGAGGAAAGAGCAAGAGGAAGTACAAAGGAAAGAGTAGGAGGAAGCGCGAAGGAAAGAGCAAGAGAAAATACATGAGGAGGAACAGAAAAAGGAGCAGGATAAGAGCAGCAAGGATGTGAATGTCGATACCCAGATTGACCCAAGATTGCTCCAAGAATGGCAGCAATTCAACTCAATCATAAGCAATCTGGAAAGCTCAAAAGATGTCGATACATCCAAAGCAACTGATACACAGGATACAGCGTCAAAAAAGGTTCGAAGTGAAGGAACCAGCGGCCTACCCCCTAGTACAGACTTACAAATAATTCCAAAAGATCCTTCGGATCAAATCATTTTGCAAGAGGAGGATATACCTCCATTGGATGTCTTTTACAACCCAAAACACAGGGCCGTAGTAAAGCGACATCGGAAAAAGAGAAGGATTGATCAACCTTCTCTGTTCCCTGAACAAACAGTGACACCCAACGTAGTTTGGAAGGAGGAGTTCGATCCTTCCGATGACCTAACAAATTTGTCCCAGTATGCTGGAGCCTATTCGGCGGCCACCATGGACAAGGCATCGGAAGTGAGTAATTTGTTAAAAGAAAAAGACCAGGCAATCATTTTGTTACAAGCACAACTATCGGAGGCACAGAAGAAAGCAGAACAATTAGAGCGACAATTGCCAACGCATCAACAGTTAAATAATCAATTGAACAAGCAGCTACTTGAAGAGAAACAGAGGGTAGATTTGAGCACGATTCAAAAGCAGAAAGAATTATCGGAGGCATTGGAAAAATTGAAAACGATGAATGAACTAATGGTAAAGACAAAAGATGAGAAAATTGCTCAATTATCACTTCAAATAGAGAAGTTCAAGAGTCTTCCGCAGCCTGCCTATTTCAGGGCAGAAGCACTACAGATTAATAAGGCACTGGTAACACAAATAAGAGTATTGTGTCATAAAATTGCTCAAGTTGAATGCCTGTGTGACATAACAACATCAATAATCGATAAATCAGTCAATGCTAGACAGGACTTAGAGAAGGCCGATGAGACCTTAACAGATTTTCTTACTTGGCATGACACTAGTGAGGGACAGGCAGCAAATTTGCCTAAAATCCTAGAATCACATAAAGAAATTCTATTCATGGAATGGCAGTCCCAATTGATGAAAGCAGAGAGAGCAGTTTCTAGATACAAATTATCCACAAGTAATTTGATTGAATTAATTAACAATCCTCTCTATTTATCTAATATGATCTCTCAATGTACACAAGGTAAATTACTATCGGCTAAAACATTGGAGCAATCATGTTATCAAGAGCTGGAAAAGAATGGGAGATTGATTACAGGTATTCAAAGTTTAACTTGGAACACCTATTGGTTGTTCCTAGTAAAACCATACAGCCAAAGAGTCGCCCTCAAGTGCCTAACAGATGCAATCGGGTGTATCATTCCCGATATACATGATGCCACCTATTCGGCTCAGCTCATTTCTCGTCTCAGCTACCCTCAAGAAGTGGAAACGATGCTAGCGATATGCCAACTCAGATCAAAAGGAAAACAGCCAGAGTGATGAATCATGATGCCGACCACCAAATTGTTGTGGAGGAGATATTCAAGATCAAGTTATACCAATTTAATAGCATTTTAATTTTGTATTTAGTTAGTTTAATTAAGTATTTATAGACCCTTTCATGTATTTAGAAAGGGTCTTGAGTTTTTGTATATGAATTAAACCTGAAGTTGCACTACTGTACTTCAGGTATATTTTTTTATAAAGACTGCGCCAATTATTCCAACTTTGATAACGAAGCTTTTATGTGGATGTGCACTACTGCCTTTATTTAAAAGTATCTCTGAGTCGAAAGAAGGAATTCGAATTGCGATTGATGTTGGGAATGATTTGCAACTCATATGGTACTACTATCTATGTCTGAATTCATTCTTTTCATGTGAATTCTTATTTGATTACTCTTGCTATTATTGAATATATGCAGTGTTTCAACAACATTCTTTATACTTTCCACTATTGGATGTTTACAGGGTGCTTTTCTTTTAATCATACATGTATCAGTAATATATAAAAGATGAGTGTAACAATGTTTTATTAATTACTTTGTTCAACTATTTGAACAAAGCAATTATTATATGAAGGAATGTCTATGTTTATTGAATAGAGTCATCTATATGCCTATTGATGAATAGAGATCATCAAACGTTGCACTTAAGAATAGAAGCTTCCCGGGATAGAATAGTTGTTTGTATTTTCGTTTTTTAGATTAAGTCATCCATCCATTATCACTTATTAGAAAACTAGTCACTCATCCATCCCCTTTTTATTCGTCATTGGGAAACTGGTCCCATTATATCCAGTCGGAGCCACCATCCCAAATGGAAAAGGAGCTGCATTAAGGTCCAGATCGGGTGGTTTTCCCCGATGTTGATGCAACGATTTTCGAGGCATCAACAAGACCAAATGAGAAACCAAAAGTACTGTTGGATTCAGAATGACGGGCTCTACTACTTGGTGTTATTTCTAGAAATAACTAGAACATTTGATCATGGAGAAACTAGATATCCTCCTCGATCTTCTCACACTCCCATGTGGAATCTTCAGCGGGCAATTTCTTCCACTTGATGAGATACTCTGAAATTGATCAATTTCATAGTTCTCGAGTGCTTGTTTTTTTGGCTGCTTCAGGTTTCGATATTATTTTTCCTTCCTTGTCAAGTTTTGGAAATATTGTTTGAACTGGGAGCTTGCAAACTATAAACTTATTTAAGCATGAAACATAGAAAATTGGGTGCACTCGGGAAGATACAAGAAGCTCCAATTTGTATGCCATAGTTCCAATATCATGCAACACATTGTATGGACCATAATACTTTGGTGAAAATTTATTATACTTCTTAGCTTGCTTGATGGACTTTTGTTTGTATGGTTGTAGCTGAAGAAATACCTAGTTGCCTACATCAAAACTTCTTTTGATGCAATGTTGATCTGTGTATTGTTTCATTCTATTATGTGCCAAAGTGAGGTTATCCTTTAAGAGTTGGAGAATTTGTTGTTGATGCTCAATGTGATCTTCCACTGCTTGAACCTTATAATTTTCTCTTAAAGATGATTTCAATGTGGGAACCTTTAGTGAACATAATTGTGCAATTATGCCTCATTGTTCCTTATTTATAATCTTTGTCATGTTATTATAGTTAATTATCTTTCTTGGTTTCCTTGCGATACCCCTTAATTCAGCTTCCTTTCCTTCCCAAAAGAAATTCAAGAAAAGTTCTTGAAAATTAAAAGCTATCGTACCCAAATATTTTAACCATTGGACTCCTAGTACAACATCAACACCACCCATTGGAATGGAAATCATTGGATTATTCAATACATATTCTCCCATGGATGGGTAGATATTATGGCACTTTCCAGAGAAATTTATGGTTCCTCCATTTTCAACCATCACTTGACACTCTGGTGCTGGATATAGGAAGCAATTCAATTCCTTGGCTATCTTACAATGAATAAAATTATGGGTACTACCCGAATCAATCAATGTTATTACCTTTTTCTTCTTGATATGTCCTTTTATCTCGAGAGTTTGAGGAGTGGTAATTATTGTCAATGCATTACAAGATATGGTCGGATTCATTCCTTCTTTCTTCGTGGTTGGTTCCTGGTGTATATCCTCTTCTTTTGACGTTTCTTTTTCCTTTTCTTCCTCCTCTTCACAACCTATGTAAAATAATTTCTTCTCATCACACTTACGACCTTTAGTGTATTTGCTATCACAACTGTAACAAAGCCCTTTTTCTCTTTGTTCTTCCAATTGTTGTGGTCTCAACCTTGTAGGTTGTCGAAGGCTAGGGAAAGAAACACTTCCATCTTTATAGTTGTGAGTGGTAGGCTTCCTTGTTGCCATAATTTTTCTTTCAATTTTTCTTGCCAGCTTGAATGCCTTCTCCAATGAATCAGGTTCCCAAAGGCGAACCTCATGTTGGATGTTACTTTTAAAGTCCTTATGAAGACATAAATCCTATGCTCATGTGGAATACCATTTACCCTTATATTCAATTTTTGGAAGTCATCAATGTGCTCTGTCATTGAACCCTTTTGTTTGAGATTTATCAATTAACTAAATAAGGTGTTTCTCTTTGTATCCTCATAATGTTCTATCATTTCCTTTGTAAACATTGACCAAGTGACAAGTGTTTTACAAGAACAAAGGCATCGATACCATACAAACTGATTGCGTTCTAAATATAAAGTTGCAATGCGTACCTTTTGTGTGTGTTTCATATTATGAAGATCAAAATATTGTTCCATTTGTAGTATTCATGTTACCAGATCCTTGCCATCAAACTTTCTCATATTGATATTTGGAATATGGTGGGTCTTCAATCCAATGTTAGAGTCTATGAAATCATGATTAACATTTCTTTTGTTCTCACCATGAGTTTCATATAATACCTTTTCTCCATTAGGAATAATTTCTTGTACCAACTTTTCCAAACCTTCCTTCAAACCTTCCATGTCTGCTTTAAACCATTCTTCAAATCTTCCATGTTCCCTTTCATTTTTTATTCTATACCATTCATATTAGATTTCATACCATCCATATTAGATTCCATGCCATCATTCAAATCTTCCATGTTTGATTTTAATCTATTCTTCAAACCATCCATCTTAACTTCCATTTCATTTTTGGTTACTCTTTGTGACAGTGAAATTTGTTGCACTTGGTCTCGTAATTTTGATATATCATGTTACATTTCTTCTTCTTCTTCATGCGTCATAGTAGATATTTTCGGTTTCTTACTAAGTGTTTCCATACTCTTGATTCGAGTCATTTTGAAATCAAACAATGATATATATGCTTCACTATTTCCTTTGCATCAATTCAAACCGATTTATCAAAAAACAATTATGCAATTTAAAAAAAAAAATACACACTTTTTTTTGTAGGAGCTCGATATTGAATCTATTATACCTCTATAATTTCAGATCTCCAAGGTCTGAAATTTCTTCTTATGGTAGCCCTTAGATTCCTCTTTCCAACCCCATAAGTTTGACTGAGATTGTATTATTCAATAAATAGTTATTCCCAATCTCCAACGATGACCCGATTATAGACTGGTTCAATAGAGTGAACTTGTATGGAGTGCCACGTGTCATTGTTTCAACCTTCGGACCTGAAAATGATACCCAAAAAACTAAATCCCGTCCTCATTCTATCAATTTTTACAAAATTTAAATACAATGCTCAAAGAGAAATTTATGATGATTTTCCCAAGGTCACTTGTTTGAGATGGAATTTTAGAGCCTACAAAAACTCTAACTTCCTCGAATCATATTTCTGAAAATATAGCGAGAAAGGATTTGAAATTTGTACATGAGGTTCATCAAGATTTATAATCCACGGGGTTTCAATTTAGGCTTATGAAGCTTCGTATAGAAAAGGTTATAGCGAAACGATGGCCTATTTGAAGTAGTGAAACCCTAGAGTCCAAAGCTCTGATACCAAATGTTATGCAACCAACTCACAAATAGATAGATCAACGAATTAAAAATTATCCTTTTTGAGGGGGAAACATCCTTTACATTACATAAGTGAAAAATTATTGGATGATTCAAATGAAAAAACCTCCTTTCTATATATAGGAGTCTAAGGGGTCACAATATAACCAGAGCCGACATAACAATAATAATGTAAGGGCACAACAATAACAATAGTGGGCTTCTATGGGGCACACTAATAACAATATGGGGACAACATCGACACAACAATAACAATAATGGGGATACAATAACAATAACAATGAGGTAATACACTAGTATTATAGGGACCTAACAACCCAAATGGAGACATAATCAAAATTAATGGTAAGGGATGAGTATCCACTCATAGGTCTCATCAGGAATGAATTATAGAGGCTTAGGATAGACCCATAGAGCATTTTTACTATTAAACATCATCAATGGTATTCTCTTAATGAGTACCATGAAATAGCCAAGACTAATTCACTTGAATCACTTTTGATTGCCCGTGATGTATGGGAAACTTTGCCTATTTATCTACATGATAGGTATCCCATGGGCTATCCTTTTTATAACCTTACTCTTAACATAACATTATTCTACACAAACTATTTACATAAGTATGGGTTGAAATGGTTGGTACTTTGTTTCCATTTTCCTCTTATATGGTGCCCTACCATATAGGATTATCGTCTAATGGGATGAACAAGAAGAAAGGTCATATTGGTTGGAGAAGGAGTAAACAAGGTTATATTACAATACTAGAGAATTTGGGCAACATGCTTTCAATTAAGGTGAATTACATGTACGAATTCGTGAACTGGAATAAGAATTATGAGGACATGCAACAAATTAAGTTGAGAGGAGATGATGAGCAGTAGAATTGACATATTTTTACTGCATAATTACTCCTTTTTACTTATAAATATATAGAACTTGTCCTTCTATGGCCTTAGGTCAAGGTATATTTATTTATTAATACTTCTCTTATTTTTCTATTTTGGATTGAAATTTAGGTACGTTAAAGAGTTATCAAAGTCTAGGAATGTGTTTAATTAATGGTTTGACATTATTGTTTGTAAAGGAATCTCAACTAGAGGTTTTTTAAGCCACTTGATTATAATATAGTTACAACTTTAAAGGCTAACAACCTTGCACAATGCCATAAAATCATCCTATTTTTGGATTTATGGAAACCACTTCCTAATTGTCGTGAAATTGTCGAAGACCTACCAAACATTCTCACAATTAATATGGATGCTACACATGAAAAATTAGTTATAGCTAACTCACTCTTCATTATTAGGCATCCATTGAACCTACAAATATTGTTAAGTGAAACAACTTCGATAGTCACAGTCTTCAACTTTTTTTCATGAGGAAACCACATGGAGCCAAGTAATATACCTATTAGAAGGTACATGTGACCAAGCAATGAGAATTTTGGGGAAGTATCATAAATATTTTAAATAGTTAAACAACGAGTTCAAAGATGTTTTTTTGTGGATTTAGTGCATAACAATAATTATTACGACAAGAATCCATACACATAAAATGTATAATCAAACTACTAACATGAAGCACCAAAAAATCATCTTTTGTCATTCTTTGTAACTACAATTTAAGTAATGTATTAATTTCATAGTTGAGTTAGTTTTAAGGGAAGAAATATTTGCTAGCTTGTTGAACGATGAACCCTTTCATATTTTATAAATATGAGCTTCAATGAGAAGCGAAGTAGTGATTAAATATAGAAGAGTTGTGTGCATATGATCTGTAAACTGTTACTTTGCTTTAATGAAAAAAAAATGGTTGTGCATGATTGTGATTGTTGTATAAACCCATGTTGGTGACTTTTTAAGAAGAAAGCACAAGGCACCCTGGGGGGAGGGCCCACTTAAGGTAAGGCTATGTCCCTATTTTTGTTTTATTTGCACAGTGATAGTAGAACTTAATAGTAATTCTTTATATTTCATGTTATCAATGCTTTCCTTTTGTTAGAGTTTTGCATTGAATCTTGCAGTTATAATTTATCATAGCATTATACATAATTTGAATTTGTAGATGCTTGTAATATTGTTTATGCCATGCCTTGTTTTTTTCTAAAATTTCATTTAGGTGATGATTTCTATAACTATTGCTATATAATCGAGTTGTTACCAAATTGCTATAGCAGCTGTTATGGCCCATTTGCATGACGTAGAATTGATTAACTTTCGTCTAGCTAGTGAAATAAAGAAGAATATCAAAGGTAGAATAGAAAATTAGTTCTTTGATGTTCCACTTAGTTGAGCCTTAGACTAATACACTAGGACTGTCTTACACCAAGACTCCATGTCACAATAGGTTTTCTTTTCAACAACATAGGTTATTTAAGAAAAAAATAATGAATATTTTCCTCGTATATATTTCTCATAGTGCCTTGCAAGTCACACATACCCTAGATTGACAATACAAATAATTAGTGTACCTTAGGAATCCCTTTAAAAATGTGAAGTATATAATTACACCGTCAAGGTGTTTATAAATACTAGTGTAGATTCATCTTAACCCCATATTTAGTAAATGTTGAAAATGATCAAATTTTTTGAGGTGAAAACCTAGTGCAAACTTGAAGAAAGCTTTCACTTCAAGAGATTTGATCCCTCTAGGTGCTTGATGATTTATGGTTAAAATGGATCTAAGTTCTTCACACACACTGTAACACCCTCCTCCCACATCTACCCAAGTAACTAACCAACCAGGGTGAACATGTGACGAGAGGCTACTATGATTGGATTCAACCTACTATGTGACCTTAAGGAAGTGTAATCGATGGGAACAAAACATACAAACCTTCTGCATCAGCTACAAGACTCTCAGGAACCATCCCAACAACTCAGGTAGCTAGCCCATAGGTCCTGTTGAGGTTTTATACCACTTGATCTCTGGACACTCCCATGCTATGGGCCTGACAATGTCCTAGAGGCTCTAGACACTCTCATGACAAGGAATTTTAGTGTCCATGGACTATTTTACTCACTGTTGTGCCAACATCCCTGGGATTTGAACCACTTTTTAGGCCCAGAGCCCAGGTCATTGGCCATAACCAAATTACACCCTCAAAACATAAAGATAACAAGGAAACAATGATGCAATTGAAAATACTTGAACAAGCCCCTAATCCGGACCCCTACTAGCCATGACAGGAATTTCGTTAAAATATCAAAAATATGTAATCTACAGGTGTAAACAAGAGACTTAAGCATAGGGCTCTCTTACTTATCTGAGAATCGCTAAGAAGCATTGTTCCCTTATATCATTCACTGCATTATCATATATTAGGTCATAGATACATTGTTCATTCATTTACAAGTAAAAACATGATGAGAACCATACACAACCACTTTCATAAAACATATACATAACTAGCATAATAGCAACATAAATACCAAGGAAATTACAACCATATGATCCACATAAAAACCATTATAATACTCATAGAAATATAAGGATAAATAACCTCATATTGATGATGCAAAATCCAAACCTGGGATGGGACTACCACATTCCACCCAACCATAGAATGGGATAAACCAAATATCTTTTCAGTCATTCACCCCCATGCCATATTCCAAGCATGAATGTGGGACTCAAACCAAAAGAACCAACTAGGGCATCTCGAGGCTAAACCACCTCATCACCCCCATAATTAGAAACCAATATTTACTGTAATCCATCCCGAATCGCTATGCCAACATAATAAACATGTAATAACATGATTTACCATGGTCTCCATCTCATCACTAGGTCAAACAAGCATGGATGCCACTAGATTTCCCCACCTACACCATGAGGAATTTTATTGTCTCTTAGTCTCTCAGGCTTTACCACAATCCACACTGGATAACTAGGCCCTAAACTGAGACCCACTCTCTAGGATTTACCACATATCTCAACCTAGGATTACTAGGCCCAACGGAGAGCAATCCACCTCCCGAGTTTATTGTATATCCTGTCATTCATTGGAAAGGATTCCTAGGCCCACCGAGGAAACAATAAATACATCTTTACCGCAACACATAGTCTAGTTGAAGGGTTACTATTCCATGTGTTCTATCACTCAGAGGTCCACCTCAATCAGCTTTGAATCCATCCGGTAATCCAACTCAATAAAAACATGAGAATGACATCACACCATGGTTATCTAAAAATGGTAAAGCTAGGATGAAAACAATGCTGCAAATGGAAAAACCCATGCCATAACAAAAAAAGAGCGATCTGAAATACCACGCATTCCAAATCTAGCAAGGAAAATACACATGTAAATCGATACCTGTAAAGAATATTGTTTTAGTTGCTTGATCTTGCTCTTCCTTGCTTGCTCCTTCCTTCTTCTTGCCTTCTTTTCCTTTCTTGATCCAATGCCAAAGTGCTCCAAGAAAAATCTAAGTGTCCAAGAGTAAGTGAGAGAGAGAAAATAATGAGAGAGATCCAAAACTAAACTGACAAAAGGTTACAAATTGATCCTCAAAAGCCTTTTTATAAATTAGGCCTCTATTTTCTTCATTTTCCTTTCCATGATTTTCCTTCAATTTCCCCCTCACATGCAACTTGCGACCTTTCACCTTCCTATTCTCCTAATTTCGTTTATTTTCATAAATAAATGTGCCAAAAATTCTTCCTTTCCAAAGCCTTAACTATTGCCTTTGCCTATTTTCTTAGCCATAATAAACCAATGAACACCCACACTAGAATGTCTTACCTAACATTCAACTTGGAATATGTATCCCATCAACTGTGGTTATTATTTTTCCTTTTATTAAATTTATTTACATGGAATTTTCAACAGGGTTGTTATAGAACCCTCCTCCTTGGGGGCTACCATCCTCAGTGTTCAACCACACCTATACCTCAACAAAACTGCTGAAAAGAAAACATATTTCCCATGGAGCTTTATAACATAGCTCGATGTAGTATTTACAATGATCACCATTAGGGGAGTTTTGAGGTCTAAAATGGGCCTCCTAATTAAATTATAAAATAATAGTGGAAATAATAAAATAAGATTAGATTACATCATCAAATTTTAGAGGGAAAAAAGAAAAAACTATTTTTTCAACTCGTATTTTCAACTTATCTTCCTATGGATTTACTCAAATTTCGAGCGGAAACACTCGTTGGATGAATAGTTTGATTCCTCATACAAGGATTACCCATGTTTCACACTTTTTATGGACCCTGCTACACTAAAAATGATAAATACATGAAAAACGTGATTGCAATCACGTTTTTCATGTATTTCTCATTTGTCGTGTAGCAGGGTCCATCAAAAGCATGCAACATGGGTAATCCTTGGATGAGGAATTGAATTTTGCATCTAATGAGTACTCATGCTCAAAATTTGAATAAAACCTTAGGGAGATAAGTTTAAAATACTAGTTGAAAAAGTAGTTTTATTATTTTATTATTTTTTAATCCTTTTACTTTTTTACTCCAAAAATGGTGAATCACCCCCCATGGTTGACATCATTTCTTTGCATCCTATTTGTTACATTAAAATTTGTCACCATGACTATTTGCAGTTAGTATGGCTCCATCAACAGTCATACTATCCTCCTTGGCAAGCCTCATACCTCTGCTCTCCATGTCAAACTTCAAGAAAGAGAGAAAGTCTTTAAAAAATATATTTATCTCTGGGTACGCAGATTCTCTCAACCTTACCTGCGTGTACGCATCCCAAGTTCATAATACCTGGGTACTTGTACACTCTGTATGTAAAGGGGTGGGTGTGTACTCCTGTAAAGGTCAAAAGGCGCGAGTTTCATCTTAAAAATTTACTTGTGGTCACTTCTGGAGCATTTTAGAAGCTTGTTTGACGTGTATTGAGCGCCTCCAGATGGTTCATGTATCCCTATGAAAGAGGAACTTATCCCATCAAGAGTGGAGCTACCCCATCCAAAAAGGGGCTTATCCCATTGATGGTGGACTTGATTAACTTCCTCTAGAGCATTATAAATAAAAGCATTGGGCCAGAGGAGGGAAGGTTGAAAGCTGAATATTCCAAAGGGTAGATGCTGCTGGAATTAGGACTTCCTTGTAGAAGCTTGTGAGGAGAGATTCCCATCCTTTCTTGTTTCATTTGGAAGTGGGTGAGCTTATCAAAGTAAAGGAAAACTCTTGCTGGACCCTGGGAGGAACTTGCACAACACCAAGGCTCAGGTTGTAATGGTTTCTTTTGTTTCCTATTAATACAAATAAGTCCATTCTTCTCAACAATTTGTTATTAATGAGTTGTTTCATATACTCCTTGGTCTGTATGTTGAATATGTTTTATTTTATGAGATATTCAGGTGCTATTTAATCGTTTGATTGTTAGTGAATGTAGGTTTCGAAGTGAAGGAGGAGCTCATCCGGAACGACGAGGCTGGACTACTACAACAGCGTTGGACTACAGGTAGGATCTAAACACTTGATTTCTTGTATGGTAAATGCATGTTTAGAGAAGGATTGTTCTTAATTGTCTTGTTTGTCACTAGAAAGCCTTAATCTTCTAGGGAGGTTGGTTTTGTCCGCAAGATTAACTCTTTCCGCATGACAATTGACATCCAACTTCAAACCCATTAGCTAATGAATGATAAATAAAGCGTGGCATAATCGGATTTTCCACGCAGTGCCCAAGGGTACTTCCTTTTTTATCATTTTGTGTATGTAGGATAAAACAGTGGGAATGCAACATATGATGAAATAACAAAAATAACTTTATAGTCTGTTAAATAACCATTAAAACACTAACGTCCATAGTGTCCAAAGATAAAATATCGTATGATGAATGGTATAACAATAACACAAAAAAACCTTGGGTTAGGTAAGTATCCATAATTAATACCACAATGAAGTATGGTGGTACAAAACAACTATTTGACCAAGGATTCAAAAGATATGTAAAATCCACATAAGGATA
The DNA here is from genome assembly GCA_000404065.3 of Pinus taeda. Lineage (NCBI taxonomy): Eukaryota > Viridiplantae > Streptophyta > Pinopsida > Pinales > Pinaceae > Pinus > Pinus taeda. Next base: position 21,508 of record APFE030242378.1, read on the forward strand.
TCATAATTGACTTGCAAGCATAATGATACCTTTATTATTATAAGCAAAGCAAAAACCATGAATACAAGCTGCCTAAGTGAGAACTCTAAGAAATAGGATGTTGTTAATTTATAGATACATAAAGAGTACATGTTTAATTTATGTTAGAATTTTATATTTCTTTCATTATCATTTTATATTTAATAAATATAAATTGAGTACCATCAAAGTGGCCGAGTAGTAAAAATGGAATGAGTAACAATAAGTGATTATAGTGTTTAATAAGAAAAATAAAAATAGTAATTGAATTATGGAGATATGACATTCGTGTATGTATGTGTTGTGTGTTAGCTCTATGTTAAACTTAAAAAGAATTACACATCTCCCTAATAATATATATATAAAAGAAATACCTCATCCTCCAACACATTAAGGCTAGAAGCCAATCAATTTCCCATCCTCCAACATATTAAGGCTAGAAGTCAATCAATACCCCACCCTGCAACATATTAAGGCTAGAAACCATTAAAAAATATATTTGATATAAACTTAAGTAAGGAATATAAAAACTTTTCTTCTAAATCACTCATTAAAAACGGAGTTAATTATATGTAAATATAATTTAATTAAAATATATATTAAAATATTTTATTTATTGAAAATATTTATTTTTTATAATAAAGTTTAAAATTCGATGCCTATTGTTATGTTGTGGAAAAAAATAATTAAACAACTCCTCTATATTAGGACAATACTTTTATTTTAAGATAAGAAACAACTAATTATTCAAATTTCTATTTTTTAATAAATAAATAAATAATTATATTAAATATGAAAAAATGTTTATATTAAACATGAAATTGTAAAATACAAGGTATAAAGCATAGATATAAATATGAGATAACATATTTGGTTTTAATTCTGTATGTAGATCATCCTATATTCAAAACCATGCAAATTTTGAAATGAAATGATATTAGCGTTCAAAACAATTATCGCATATATTTAGGTATTCTCTCGTTAAAAGAAACTTGAGCGACTTGTAAATAACTTTATCTTAAACAACTTTATCATAAAGTTGGGTTAGTATCTTATTAATGCTGATCTCTATTTTTTTAAATTTTAAACAAGTTATTTCGCATCAATTTTTTCTTAAATTTAAAGAAGTTATTTCGCATCAAATATTACAAATACGAGAGCTTGTGCATACTATTCAAAAAGGAAGAAACCATGCATGAATTGAAGAATTATGCAACGTCATGCATAGAGGAGTAGATAGGCACTTTTTTTATTGTGTAATTTTTTTTTAGATGTGTGACGTTTTACACTATCACATGAAACTGAATAACATCTCTGATACGCTTTCAAAGTAGGGAATTGGATTTTTTCAAAAGGCTGAAAAAATTTAGTTTATTGGATGATTTCTGTTCTTAGATGGATGATCTACATAAAGTTTTGTTCTTTGATGATGAAATTACCTTTTTGATATACTGTTTTATATTTATGTTTTAGTGAATCTTTATTACACGGAATAATTCAAGAATCTGGTTTATTATGATATTTAGTGTGGAAATAGTTTTTTCTTCCATTAAAAATAAATAAATAAACAAGAAAATAAAATAAAAAATAATTTATATGTAACTACCACATAAATTAAATAAGTAGTAAAAACTCATAGACATCAAAATACTTATCTCATGATATAGATAAAGCTATCAAGTTCAAAAAATTCTAAAAAATAAACTATATTATAACATTATTATCATACAAGGAATTAATGTACATTGAAAATATATGACTTTCTAAGCCTCATTCTACAGCCCAGACTAATGTGTAAGTATTTAAGTTGAATCTATTCTGGTTTATAATTAAATTGAAAAGTAAAAATATCATAACTATTCTTGAATATTTAATAGATATTCTATATAAGTTAAATTTCTAATATTTACTTAACAATTATTGATAATTAAATTAAAATTTTGAAATATTATCACAAAAACACATTTATTGAAACAATTAATTATCTATATATAACTCTGTTCCAATTTATTTTATTTTTATATACTAATCTACAAGACTTACATAGAAACCTTTTGCTTTAAAATAACACAGAAATAAATAAAAGAAACATCTCAATAACTATTAAATCCAACTTATTATCTATTTGGTCAAATCCAACTCCTTCAAACTTTTTGAAATGTAATCCCAGAAACTTCGACTTTAACAAACCATCAACCCGTAAATTTACGGGTAACCTTTGAATAAATGTATAAACCTCTAAATAAAAGATCCAATACTAACCCAATAATTCTATCATTACGCTCTTGAAAGATTTCGAAAACTCATGCTCTTCCAATTTCTGGATCTGTGGAAGCTAATTGTGATTGAGAACGCCCAGGCTGCATTTATCTGAATACTTAATTCTCTTTAAATTGCGACCAGTGGTGAAGGAGATGTCAACCACGTCTCTAGAAATTGAAGCAGCAGATGTAGATTTCACTAAAACCTCTGGGTTCGAATCAGCGGCTCCGAACATCTGAAAGAGAAAATACTCACAAAATCTTCTCTTAGTTGTTGAGAAAAGGTCTAAAGTTTCAGGATCAGGTATGATTTCTATGGTGGACACCATGGAGACAATCTTCAATGAGAAAGTGAACAAAAAGAAATTAAAATATACCAAAACACGGAGTCCAAAAATCTCTGCACCTTAAGTAAGATGGGTGTAGCAAATCAATACCTGCTTATCTCGGTCTCAAATGGTAGGAGAATGAGTTGATTCACTATTGTTTCGACTCCTTTCTTTCATAGCTTCTTCTACTTTGGTCTCTGCTTCTTCCATATCGAATACCAAGAGATTATCGTTCATCTTTTTTCTTCCTTCCTTCGTTCCTGGGCTCTTCGTTCTGCTGCTAGAAAGAAAGAGAAGAAGCTTCGCTTTAGACTGCAAGGGAGTCCAATGTTTCCCCGCTTTATTCTGTTCGTTGTACTGCTGAGTGGGCGGCTATAAACAGAAGCCCACCATCAGTTGGACGACTTTTTGCCAGAACATGGACTTTGAATGGGCCTCACTGCAATGGGCGGTTGCTGATATGTAAGGCACAACCAGAAGTGACAAATGCGTGTTCGTGATGTTGACAGTCAACTCTACTTTATGAATGTATCAGTGGGCCGTAAAGCGTGACTGCTCTAGTCGGTTAGTAGTCATCATTCGTCGTTTACTTTCATTTAAAATTTAAAAATAAAACACACATGTAAATATTAACGGGTTCTCTCCTCATCTACCGAGGATACGGGTGATATGAAAGTAAGTGTATTACTAATTTTAGTGTCTGTAGTTTTAGTGTTTGGAATTCACCTGTAATATGAAAATAAGTTTATTATTAATTTTAATTTTTGGAATTTTAATGATTAGAATTGATCTGCAAATAATCTTATTTATATTCTTTAAATTTAAAAAAAATATTAAAATAAAAATAAACAATTTCTATCCCTCACAATAAATCTAAAAAATCTTAATAAAATCTTAATAATTATAAATTTGATTTGAAATTAAATATTTCAATTCATTAATTAAGAGGAAATTTTAATTTTTATAATAATTAAATAAAAATAATAAATTTATATATATATATATAATATATATATATATATATATATATATATATTCAAATCATTATATATACATACTAAAATCATACAAATTTATATGAAAAGTCGATAATATTAGTTGATTTAGAGGATTGTACGGTGAACAAAGATTTTTACATTACAGTAAAATCCAGTGCACACACTCGAATTTCTATAAAAATTACGTTTTATTATTTTATTAAATATTAACTTTTTAACTTATATTTTTTAATCTTAAACGTTAATGTATAATTAGTATATTATATAGGATTTTTATATCTATTAATTATTTATTTAAATTTGTAATTTGTTTTTTAGATTGTTATAAAAATTATATTGAACTATTATTAATTTAATAAAAAAATATTATAATTGTTAAATTTTTGAATTTAGATGTTTGTGATTCATAAATATAAATGTTTTTGGGTATTAATTTCATAAAAGTTTTTTTGATTTATTATCATAATAAGATGTAAAATCAAATCATGACACCAAAATAAATAGTAATGAGAAGAGCTATTTTTTCGACAAAATAACAAATGGTTTGACCATATAATAAAAAAAATTAACTATGAATATTAAAAATATTAGGAAATAATAAAAAATGGACTATACTACCTAATTAATTAACTAACTACTTATTAAAATATAATTAAAAACTAACAAAACAATAATTGCGGGAACTAAATATAAATTTTTAGAACACCTAGAAAAAACTAAGTAAATGAATAATATAGAAAGTACAATAATTTAGAGTGACTAAACTAATACATAATAATATTTAAAACAAACTTTTATAGAATGTCTAATATGTTACTTAAACAATAAAAAAGTGAGGACCAACTAAAAATATACATAAATAAAATTATTAATTAAGAAAACATTATATATATATATATATATATATATATATATATAGAGAGAGAGAGAGAGAGAGAGAGAGAGAGAGAGAGAGAGAGAGAGAGAGTAATGACCCCAGGATATGTAATTGTGAAAGTTTACTGTGGTAAAAGACAGTAATACAGTTGTTGTTATGTTTTAAACAAAACTGTGATAAACTATTTCTTTTAATTAAAGTAATTTAAATATTCCATGAAATGCTGGCAGCCTCTAAGAGGTGAATTTTAAAGAAAAAGATCAGTTGTGATAACTGATGGTAACTACCCTCCAAAACAGGAAAAGTCCTAACTGAGGGAGGAGGTTCGGTGCTATGAGGACAGACAGAAGAAATTCTTTTCCAAGAACAGGAAAAAGGAAAAAGAGAAGAAAAAGAGAATTGGTTAAGTCTGGTTAGGACCAGATAACCAGGCACAGAGAGTGTACAAATCCTGTTGAGGGCTGGAGGCCTGCAGGATGGCTCGGGGGGAGAATTCCGTCTGAGGATGGGTCTCATGGCTGGGTGGAAGAGCATACACAAGCACAGGTGACTTGCTTGAGAAATCATTTTTGTTACTGGCGAACCAGCTCTGGTTTCAACTGCAGAGACTCTGTTTGAATATGAATATACAGTGAATGTACAGTAGTCAAACATGAAGCAAGTTCTTTCCTAGTTACTGTTATAATGTTAGGAAACTGTATAGATATGGTTGCAGTTAAAAGACAGGTTATTATAAACCTAGATTGACTGTAGATAAAGCTACATAAAAAAATATAGTAAAATTGGTTATAGGAACCAGGAAAGGTAACCAAGAAACTGGTTATCGAATGACGGGCAGAGTATAAGCTCGTGCAAAAGATTGAGTCAATGTTTAAAACTACATATCTTGAAAAATGATCATATAAAAAATCTGAGTGTGTCGACAGAGTGAGAATTAAATCTCTGAGTCCGAATAGGCGAGCACTGACAGAAGTCAGATGTTACCTTGTTGACGGAGGAGAGTTAAACCCTCGGTTGTTATTACAACTGTCTAACAAAAAACGAAAATACACCAAAGAATACTAGACGGATAGCATTAATTTGATAGCTGTACAAAACAGTAAATGAGATTATTATGTCATTTCAACAAACCATAGTCTCAAGAATACAGTGTTAGCGAGCACGGTAACACGAAGCCAACTCCGTCGAGCGACAAACTAGAGGGGAATATGTTCATGTAATGTATATGGAACCCTGTGCATATAAATCGAGAAAGGGAAATATATTTATTGCATCCAAAATCCTGTGTATGAAACTGAGGTGGAAAATATATTCATATATACATATAAACCTGTGCATGCAAGCGAAAGAAGTATGCTTACATATATAAGAGAGAACAGAGTATATGTACATATTCATGGATACATAAAATGTGGACTGCCCTGAGGGCACAGATAGAGCCACCGTCATAAAGCTATAAGTTTATACACAGTTCAATACCTGAGTGAAAAAAAAAAAAAAAACTTGAACGAATTACAGAAGTTTACTTAAAAAGAACCAAACCCTCATTCAAGGTCCAGATTCATGACCTGGGTCTGCGCATCACAGCTAGACCCGAAACCCATAGTTAAGAGCAGAAATGACAAATCATAAACAGAGTATCCCGCAAGGGGCAACCGTGTGACCAAGCAAGAAACCTTAAAATACATGCAAGTGAACTATGTGAGTTCCGCCGTGCTCACTAACAAATTTGGCGGGTATGGACTCGAACAGTCTTAAAGGAGGAAACAAATACAAGTCTTGAGGGCTCTCTGAGGAGTATACCTCGGCGGTGCAGCAATAAGGCCCTCATGGAGCAGCAGTCTGCAACCATAACCTAGATTACCTTAACCCTGAGGCGAAGAAGCTTATATAAAGGAACAGAGACAAGGTTTGAGCTTACCTGTAGCCGCTGCGAGGGGAAGCTGTCATGCACAACTGCTTGACATTATCCATGGAGTCGCATCATCAGCTGCATGCCTAGGAGCCAAAAAACATTTAGAATTGTAAGCACTCGTATGAAGATAAATTAACTGTAAGACTGAAGATTTCATAACCAATAAGTTTACCGTAAATACACAGGGAACATAGAACCAAAACATTACCTGTGTAATATTGAACATGGCCACTGCATAGCTCCGAAGTGGATACAGTCCATGAGAGTATAGTTGGTAAGATAGACCAGAGGTGAGGTGCCGAGACAGAGCCGGAAGCAAACGAAACAATAAACCCTGTGACCGCGTTGCCAATGCTTTTGTAATGCCGTAAACCCTGGATTGGATCACCACCCTTCGATCCATGGGGGTAATCCTGACCGTTCATACAAGGCGGGAAGGTCAAGCGTGAGGGCCGAGAACTCCATAATCGATGCATCACATGGCCAAAGGAGTTCAGCAGTGCCACCTCGCACTATAAGGACGGGTGCCATTAATACAGAGATGTGCTGGCACCTGCAGGAACTGCAGTAGGACCACCAACGCCTGCACTTCATTAAATATGCACAGTTGAGGTGGACTTATAGCTAAGCTCCACCGAAAGGTCAAAGGATTACACCAAGAACCATGACAAATATATGTTCCGTGGCATTAAGCATGTCAACCTTGGTTACCATGAATACTTAACAAAGAGTTAATAAAGCGTTGAATGTGTGGTGTAGTAATTATAGATATATGGTATATATGATAAAGCCATGGGAGCAAATATGCATCAAACATTCTAGTTGTATTAAGAATAGCGTAAGATGAATAGTTATGTTAGCATGCAGTAAATTAATTTTTTTTTTTTTGTATGTGGTGGAAATGTGACAAATTGGTATCAGAGCCCAGTTTCAACACTGTGGCCTCAGGCAAACATGTTTCATTATGAAAGCCTACACCATGCATATGTAAGAGAGTTAATATTTCATCTAACTGTTGTTCTGTTTATGAAGGGAAAAAAATACAGAATTACAACAGTTAACAGTTGAAGCAGCGAGGAGACAAAATGCAAGGACCCGACAGTAATCCTCAGGAGAACCCGGAACTGTGGGTACAGTTGGGTGAAGCAACACGAAGCACCAATTTGGCAATATTGGAAACGGTTCAAGAATTGAAGAATGAAATGGCATGGTTGCGAGAGGACAACGCGCGTTTAACAGTTGAACAAGAAAGGATTCTGAAGAGCCTGTCGGACAGGCAGAATCCACCTCTATCTAACGCTAGCGCGGAGTAGCAGAGGATGACAGAAGAACAAAATTATTAGGTTGAACCTGAAATTTCAGAGGGTAAAGAGGATCATTCAGACAATGTACTAGAACAACAAACTTCAAAACGTCAGAGGATAGAACTGTAGGGAGAATTCCGGAAGATTAAATCCCCACATTTCGATGGCAAACAGGAGGAAGCTGCTGAAGCCTGGTTAATAAATATGAATAAATATTTTCAGTTGTATGAGTATGACCATAACTTGAAAGCGAGACTAGCAATCTTCCAGTTACAAGGTAAGGAAACCTTGTGGTGGGAAGAAATCAAGATTGTCAAGGGGGTCAGCGAACGAACCATTACATGGGAGAAGTTCCAGAAATACTTCAAAGAAAGGTACCTGACTGAGCGCTTCTATGATGAGAAGGCAAGGGAATTTCATGACTTAAGACTAGGCCAGCAGACCATGGATGAGTTCATTAGTCGTTTTACCTCCCTGTTACGTTATGTACCTTACATCAAGGAGGAGAAAGCTAAGGTCCAAAGATTTGTGAGCAGCTTACCTGCATATATAAGGGAGAGGATTGAGTTTGACAATCCTAGGACTATGGATGAGGCTATTCGTAAAGCAAGGATCTGCTATCAGCAGAGTAAGCAGAAGGGGGATACTTCAAATAAAAGATGGAATGAAAAAAGGAGCAGTCGAATGGTTGGAAGCGGCAAGGGAGGTCGCAGCAATGGAAATAAGGGAACTGGTAAAGGATTAAAAAGCAGATCTGTAACAAGAAGTGCGCCCCGAACTAGACCAGGAAGTGAAAACAGAGTGAGTGAGCAGCCTGCTAGACCAGAAGGTGAGGGAATGACCAGACCTCTAGTTCAATGCTAGGGCTGTGGAGGGCCTCACTATGTTAAAAACTGCCCATAGCGAAAGGGGATAGACCAGATATCCCAAATTCATGAAGCATCGACCGTTGGGGACGTGGCACGTAGTGTTCCCAGAATCAATGCAGCGTTGGAGGACTGCCAAGCGGAGTACTAGCCATCCATGGTTGAATTTGAAGGTAAAATTTCAAACCTTTCCATAACTGTTCTTATTGATCCAGGGGCTACTTTAAGTTATGTTAGCCCAAAAATAGTAGAACAGTGTAAACTGCAAGCTGAAAAGTTCAGGAATCCGTGGCTGGTCCAACTAGCTACAGGAGCCAAGAGACGAGTCTTGGCCAAAGTAAATAATTTCTCCTTAACCATAGCCGGACAACCAATAGTGGCAGATTTGAATGTACTACCATTGGGTTCCTATGATATCTTGATTGGGATGGATTGGCTGGAGAAACACTGGTCCTTAGTGAATTGCAAGACAAAAACTATTTACTATAAGGATGACGGTGGGGAGCAGCAGGAGTTACGAGGAATCAAACATCCTGTACAGATTCGACCCATTACAGCAACTTAGTTAGCTAAATGCATCAGAAAGAAATGTCAAATCTATGCTATTCAGGTGGGTTACGCTAATCAGAAGGATAAAACCGCCATGTTGGGTAACATTCCGGTGGTGCAGGATTTTGCAGATGTTTTTCCCAAGGAGGTACCAGGATTACCACCTAAAAGAGATGTGGATTTCACCATTGAACTGATTCCGGGGGCAGCACCTGTATCACGGGCACCCTACCGTATGAGTGTACCAGAACTAACAGAATTAAAAATGCAACTACAAGAACTGTTAGACAAAAATTACATCCATCCCAGTGTGTCACCTTGGGGAGCCCCAGTGCTGTTTGTCAAAAACAAAGATGGAACCTTTCGGATGTGCATTGATTATCGTCAGCTAAATAAGATCACGATCAAAAATAAATATCCTTTGCCTAAGATCGACGAACTTTTTGATCAGGTGAAGGGAGCGACGGTATTCTCTAAAAATCGATCTGCGATCTGGTTACCATCAGATCAGAATTAAAGAGGAGGATATCGCTAAGACCGCTTTCAGAACGCGGTATGGGCATTACGAATTCGTGGTGCTACCTTTTGGTCTGACCAATGCACCTGCTACCTTCATGTGTTTGATGAACAGAGTGTTTCACAGATTTTTAGACAAATTTGTGTTGATATTCATAGATGATATCCTAATTTATTCCCAATCTAGAAAGGAGCATGAGGAACACCTAAGATTGGTGTTGCAAACTTTGCGAGAACATCAATTGTATGCAAAGTTTAGCAAGTGTGATTTCTTCAAGGAAGAGATACAATACTTGGGCCATGTAATCACAAAGGAAGGAACTGCAGTAGACCCTGAAAAAATCAGAACTATAATGGAGTGGCCCATACCAAAGGACGTGGCAGATATTAGGTCCTTTATGGGGCTAGCGGGTTATTATAGAAGATTTGTCGAAGGCTTTTCTAGGGTAGCATACCCTATCACCTCCTTACAAAAGAAAGGAAAAGTGTTTAAGTGGACTTCAGAATGTCAGAAGAGCATTGAACAACTCAAGCACTTACTCAGCACAACACCCATATTGAGTATAGTTGATCCTAATAAGGATTATGTGGTCTGCACTGACGCAAGTAAAGAAGGTGTGGGAGGGGTGCTGATGCAAGAGGGAAGAGTCATTGCATATGAATCAAGGAAGCTGAAAGAACATGAGCAGAAATACTCTGCTTACGATCTGGAGTTAGCAGCTGTTATTCATGCCCTGAAAATGTGGAGGCACTATCTTTTAGGAAGAAAATTTCTGCTGCTAACAGACCACCACAGGCTAACAAATTATTTCAGCCAACCCACCTTAAACACGAGGCAAGCTCGTTGGGCTGACTTCTTAAGTGGGTTCAACTTTGAAATTAAGCATTTAAAAGGAAAGGAGAACCGAGTGGCTGATGCATTAAGTCGAAAGGTACAATGCGTGTGCAAGATTTCAGTTAGTAAATGGCAGAGTACTTTATTTGAAAAGATAAAATCAGCAGCTGAACGTGATGCTGTTTACCAGCAAATTAAATAGCAATTACAGCAATTCTCTGGTAAGGAAACACAACAAGGGTATGAGCTGGATGATGCCGGAATGCTGTACTTTAACAAAAAGCTGTATGTACCCAATGAAGATGGTATTAAGAAGCTGATTCTGGATGAATTTCATATCAGCCATTATACCGGGCATCCAGGATACCAGAAAATGGTTACCGCTCTTCGGAAAGAATATTACTGGCCAAAAATGAAGAAGGAGGTAGCTGAGTATGTAGCACAATGTCTAGAATGTCAGCAGATAAAGGCGGAGCATTTGCATCCAGCAGGGCTGCTACAACCCTTACCCATTCCGGAATGGAAATGGGAGACTATCTCCATGGATTTTATAACTGGATTGCCTCGGACGAAGAAGAATAATGATTCCATTATGGTGGTAGTGGATAAATTGAGTAAGGCAGCACACGTCATACCTGTGCAATCAACATATAAGGCTGTGCAAATTGCTCATATTTTCATGCAAAATATATTCAAATTGAATGGACTTCCGAAGGTAATCATCTCTGACCATGATGTTAAGTTTACATCAGCCTTTTGGCAGACACTATTTGCTGAACTGGGAACGCAGCTGAACTTTAGCACAGCCTATCATCCCCAAACAGATGGTCAAACGGAGTGAGTGAATCAGGTTGTGGAGGACATGCTGAGAGCATGCGTTATGATGAAGCCAACCGAATGGGAAGAATATCTCCACCTGGTCGAATTTTCATATAATAATGGGTATCACTCCTCAACTCAGTTGAGTCCTTTTGAGGTCATGTATGGGCGGAAGTGCCGCACACCCTCAAGTTGGGGTGGACCTGAGGACAAGTTACGAATTGGTCCTGAAATGCTCAAGGAAATGGAAGAAACGGTAAAAAGGGTGCGTACCAACTTAAAAGTCGCTCAGGATAGACAAAAAAAGTTTTGCTGATCGAAAAAGAAGATTCAAGGAATTCCAAGTTGGGGATCATGTGTTTGTTAGAATCCAACCCAGAAGAAGTACCTTGCAGTGGAGCAGATGTGCCAAACTTGCACCCCGCTATTTTGGACCTTTTCAAATCTGGGCAAGGGTGGGGCCGGTAGCTTATCAACTCACTCTACCAGGCCATATTAGGATCCATAATGTATTTCATGTTTCCGTATTGAAACAATACATATACAATCCTAAACATGTAATTCAATGGCAGAATGTTCGGGTAAGAATTAATCTGGCCACTCTAGATAAGTTTTGTTCCTGAACAAGAAAATAACTTAATCTATTGCTGATTGCAGGTCGAACCGGAAGGCGAGCTTCTGGTCGAACCACTGACCATTCTCGACCGGAGAGAAGTGCAGCTGCGGAAACGGGTTATTTCCCAAGCTAAGGTGTAGTGGCAACATTATGGGCCTGAAGAGGCCACTTGGGAGGATGAAGAACTCCTTAGAGAAGCTTACCCGAATTTGTTTAAGGGTGACAGACATCGGGACGATGTCCAATCACAGGAGGGGGAGATGTAATGACCCCAGGATATGTAATTGTGAAAGTTTATTGTGGTAAAAGACAGTAATACAGTTGTTGTTATGTTTTAAACAAAACTGTGATAAACTATTTCTTTTAATTAAAGTAATTTAAATATTCCATGAAATGCTGGCAGCCTCTAAGAGGTGAATTTTAAAGAAAAAGATCAGTTGTGATAACTGATGGTAACTACCCTCCAAAACAGGAAAAGTCCTGACTGAGGGAGGAGGTTCGGTGCTGTGAGGACAGACAGAAGAAATTCTTTTCCAAGAACAGGAAAAAGGAAAAAGAGAAGAAAAAGAGAATTGGTTAAGTCTGGTTAGGACCAGATAACCAGGCACAGAGAGTGCACAAATCCTGTTGAGGGCTGGAGGCCTGCAGGATGGCTCGGGGGGAGAATTCCGTCTGAGGATGGGTCTCATGGCTGGGTGGAAGAGCATACACAAGCACAGGTGACCTGCTTGAGAAATCATTTTTGTTACTGGCGAACCAGGTACCGTTTCAACTGCAGAGTCTCTGTTTGAATATGAATATACAGTGAATGTACAATAGTCAAACAGGAAGCAAGTTCTTTCCTAGTTACTGTTATAATGTTAGGAAACTGTATAGATATGGTTGCAGTTAAAAGATAGGTTATTATAAACCTAGATTGACTGTAGATAAAGCTACATAGAAAAATATAGTAAAACTGGTTATAGGAACCAGGAAAGGTAACCAAGAAACTGGTTATCGAATGACGGGCAGAGTATAAGCTCGTGCAGAAGATTGAGTCAATGTTTAAAACTACATATCTTGATAAATGATCATATAAAAATCTGAGTGTGTCGACAGAGTGAGAATTAAATGTCTGAGTCCGAATAGGCGAGCACTGACAGAAGTCAGATGCTACCTTGCTGACGGAGGAGAGTTAAACCCTCGGTTGTTATTACAACTGTCTAACGAAAAATGAAAATACACCAAAGAATACCAGACGGATAGCGTTAATTTGATAGCTGTACAAAACAGTAAATGAGATTATTATGTCATTTCAACAAACCATAGTCTCAAGAATACAGTGTTAGCGAGCACGGTAACACGAAGCCAACTCCGTCGAGCAACAAACTAGAGGGGCATATGTTCATGTAATGTATATGGAACCCTGTGCATATAAATCGAGAAAGGGAAATATATTTATTGCATCCGAAATCCTGTGTATGAAACTGAGGTGGAAAATATATTCATATATACATATAAACCTGTGCATGCAAGCGAAAGAAGTATGCTTACATATATAAGAGAGAACAGAGTATATGTACATATTCATGGATACATAAAATGTGGACTGCCCTGAGGGCGCAGATAGAGCCACCGTCATAAAGCTATAAGTTTATACACAGTTCAATACGTGAGAGAAAAAAAAAAAAACTTGAACGAATTACAGAAGTTTACTTAAAAAGAACCAAACCCTCATTCAAGGTCCAGATTCATGAGCTGGGTCTGCGCATCACAGCTAGAACCGAAACCCATAGTTAAGAACAAAAATGACAAATCATAAACAGAGTATGCCGCAAGGGGTAGCCGTGTGATCAAGCAAGAAACCTTAAAATACATGCAAGCGAACTATGTGAGTTCCGCCGTGCTCACTAACAAATCTGGCGGGTATGGACTCGAACAGTCTTAAAGGAGGAAACAAATACAAGTCTTGAGGGCTCTCTGAGGAGTATACCTCGGCCGGTGCAGCAATAAGGCCCTCATGGAGCGGCAGTCTGCAACCATAACCTAGATAACCTTAACCCTGAGGCAGAGAAGCTTATATAAAGGAACACAGACAAGGTTTGAGCTTACCTGTAGCCGTTGCGAGGGGAAGCTGTCATGCACAACTGCTTGACATTATCCATGGAGTCACATCATCAGCTGCGTGCCTAGGAGCTAAAAAACATTTAGAACTATAAGGACTCGTATGAAGATAAATTAACTGTAAGACTGAGGATTTCATAACCAATAAGTTTACCGTAAATACACAGGGAACATAGAACCAAAACATTACTTGTGTAATATTGAACACGGCCATTGCATAGCTCCGAAGTGGATACAGTCCATGAGATTATAGTTGGTAAGATAGACCAGAGGCGAGGTGCTGAGACAGAGCCGGAAGCAAACGAAACAATAAACCCTATGACCGCGTTGCCAATGCTTTTGTAATGACGTAAACCCTGGATTGGATCACCACCCTTCGATCCATGGGGGTAATCCTGACCGTTCATACAAGGCGGGAAGGTCAGGCGTGAGGGCCGAGAACTCCATAATCGATGCATCACATGGCCAAAGGAGTTCAGCAGTGCCACCTCACACTATAAGGACGGGTGCCATTAATACAGAGATGTGCTGGCGCCTGCAGGAACTGCAGCAGGACCACCAGCGCCTGCACTTCATTAAATATGCACAGCTGAGGTGGACTTACAGCTAAGCTCCACCGAAAGGTCAAAGGATTACACCAAGAACCATGACAAATATATGTTGTGTGGCATTAAGCATGTCAACCTTGGTTACCATGAATACTTAACAAAGAGTTAATAAAGCGTTGAATGTGTGGTGTAGTAATTATATATATATGGTATATATGATAAAGCCATGGGAGCAAATATGCATCAAACATTCTAGTTGTATTAAGAATAGCGTAAGATGAATAGTTATGTTAGCATGCAGTAATTTTTCTTTTTTTTTTTGTATGTGGTGGAAATGTGACAGAGAGAGAGAGAGAGAGAGTATCATCACAAATGCCTATCAAGAAAAAGGTAAATAGTTACAAAAAATTCTAAAACCTATTCTAATTTTGGATAAATAAAATCTAGTAAAAAAATATAATAATACTGATAAATAAAAATAGGAATAAAAGTAAGAACAAAGAAAAGGAAATCTAGAAAACTAAAAAGAAACTAAAATTAAGTGGAAAAGGCCGAGACTCCAACCATTATCGCAGTTCAAATTCCAAGACAACTTTTCAATTTCAATAGCTTCCTTGAACTTACGGTGATGGAAATGATCAATTTTAGCAAGTACTTGGGCATCCTCAATGCATATACGATATTTATTCTTTTCCGCACGTTTAGCCAAAGCCGAAGAATGTGTCCTCACCTGTTTTATGTCAACGACATGTTCATGAATCCTTTGACTTATGGATCAGTCAGTCTCAGCAATGTAGGGAGTACCACGTGAACATGGGATGAGATAAACACCTTTCGAATCCTTGAGGTCCATTTGGTCCTTCACTGACCTCAGGGAGCTCTTAATGGTATTTAGGGGTCTAAAGGTTGAAGAGACATTATGCTTCCTCAGAATCCTAGCAATCTTATTAGTGACCCCTTGGATAAACAGAAGAAGTACCCCAACGAAACTATCCTTGGGATCTTTCTTAACCTTCAGATCTTTTTTAGCTTTAAGGAAGACTCTACAACATTGATCCATACTGTAACCGTTACAGACAAAAACATTCAAGAGGTGGGTGTTTTCATCATCGAGGTGCTTTTCATTAGAAACTCTTAATGCCCTAGTGGTTAGGGTGTTGAGAACACCTAGCTTTTGGGTAGGGAAATGATGAGATTTAGCGTTAATATATTCCTCTGTGTGAGTTTTCTTCCAAAAGACTTGTTGGGAGAAAGAACCATCCTCTTCTTTAGAAATAAGGACTCCAAGAAAAGGAAAACAACCATCGATCTCACATTCCATAGTAAACTTAATGGAACTCAATTGGTTTTTAAGATGATGAAAAAAGAGGTCCAACTTTTCTTGACCATGGGGCCAAGTGACACAAGTGTCATTCACAAATCTCTCCCACAGTTTTGGCTGGAATAGAGCCAAGGACAAAACCTTTGATTCAAAAAATTCCATGAAAGGATTCGCCACAACTGAGGAGAGGGGAACCCATGGCAACAAAACAAGTTTGTTTATAAAATCCCCTTGGAAACTGAAAAACATAAAGGTAAGACAAAAGTCCAAAAAGAATTAAATTATCAGAAATAAATATCCAAAAAAAGTCATAAAGAAATATTTAAATAAAGTGTGCTCTGTGTATTTTTGATGAGTTTAATAACTTTAAATTGCAATTTCCTAAACCGAAAACTATTTTGCATTAATAAATAAAATATAATAGAAATTATAAAATAAAAGCTATTAAATTAAAATATAAAATATAAAATAAATTGTTATTTAGATTTGAAATAACATATAAAATGTGATTATTTAAATTTCAAATATATTATAATATCTAAGTAATATTAAAATTAAATTTTAATAAAATAAAATAAAATAAAATTCTAACAAAATAAAATAAAATAAATTTCACATATTAATTATAATTATATTGTTTAAGAGGGCTAAATTTATTGGTGAAAAGCTAGAATTATCAATTTTTGGGTAACATTTAGTTTTGATGAGGGATTATTTTCAAGTAGTTTGGGCACCTTGAGATAATGATTAAATGTTTCGTTGCACCTTAAATGATTATATTGAATGAACTCATGACACATATACCCATAAGTGGATCAAAGCCCATCCCCATGTTTTTGAATTTCAAATCCCATAGAGTCCAAAACAATTGGTATGGGTGTTTCACTATCTATCATTCGACTAGAAGCCAATTCTCATGAGAGCCAAACCTGAAGTCATCTGAGAAACTTGAGATAGTGATTGTGATACCCCCAAATTATGTAAATATTTTAATTACTGCGAACCAAACAATTTGATATTATTTAAATATGGAATTATTTTTGAAAACTCTTATGCATAGGTGAATTGCAGTTACCTGTAAATATCGTCTAGCTTACTAAGTGGTTAGAAAGAAACAGTTATTGGCCTAACTAATTCCTTAGTATTTACTCAAAGAATGATCAAGAGAATAGGGTATCTAAGATCAGGAGAGAAAGAAAGAGGAAATAATTTGTGTTGAAGAGTCAGACAGAGTTCTGATGCTACGTCCGGTTTGGACTAGATATCCATCAGAGGTATTATAGATCTTGTCCAAGAGATAGTGAGAAACGTTCCTGGGTAAATGAAAAACTTTGGGGGACACTAGTGAGGGAGTAGTCTCAAGGTCGAAAGGCATTTTATTATTTAGCAAGTCTGAGTTGTAGGACAAGTCTAGAAGAACGGTGTAAACTAGATAAGTAATTATCTGATAGATAAATCTAGAAGAATAAGGATGTATCTTATGAAAGTATTTATGTGTTTAAAGCTATTATGAAGAAAGTACAAAAAAGTGAAGTAGAAGCTAAATATACAGGAACCCTGTAAAAGACTATAGAACATGATAAATAGTCTGAGAACTAGTAGACTAAACATGTAAAGACATGTCTCTAATGACAAACAAGCAAAATATTTAATGTCAAATTCTGAATTAGATACATAATAAAAGGAAGAGTCTCATACAAGTATATCAAAAAATCCAATATCAGAATTGCTAGGCGGAAAAAGAATAAGTATTAACAATCTTTAATTATCTTGTTGGCATTAATGATGATTTTGCATAATGATGAAACCCATAGCAGAATCAATATCTTAGCATATTAAGCTTATGATAATTTCGAAAGTAATCTCCCTGTAACTGATAATATAACAATTTCAGAATAAAACGAGGAAAAATCCTCAACAGTAGGAAACTCTATATATCAGTAGAACACCAAAACGCAAGTAAGAACTCTAAGAATAATTTTAGTAGAAAGATGCATTACAAACTCAAAGATTTATCCCATATAGTTTAATATGGGAATTACTCAATTCCTAAGAGGTATTGTTCAATAATCTAAACATATGGAACATTCCCAGTGTTGAGCCTTGTAATCACCATAGATAGTTATCAAGATAAATCGAGACATTTCATATTACCTATAGACGCAATAGGAAAACAAGATGAGTAATAACATTATAGTTTGAGACAACAAAAGATTAATACTATATTAACTTATAAATTCCCTAGAGGGTTTGAAACTAACAGGCATCATATTTAGAAGTCTAAGTATGGTAAATTTTGAAGTAGTCCATAGTCTGGCTATAGAGTTTGGCCGGAAAAGCTAGGATGGTCTCAAATAGAATCCATCCAACCTTGCCCTTGTCTCATCTACACAGAAAACCAAAATACATGCATCGTCTCGGTTGGGTAAACCCCATGAATTAAAAGCGTCAGAACTAGACCTTATGCTTAAAACTATTATGAATATCTAAAATGGTGAAATCCATCCACAGTAAACTCTGAATTAGATCAAATACCTAGATAAGGGACTGCGCTTCTAGCTTGAAGCTTGGCGAGATGGTTAAGAGCTCGATCCACCCTTTGCCTTGGAGCCCGCTCCACCTACAAACCAATACCTTCCAACCAGGAGGGAAGATGAGTTGTTTTCCATTTACATAAAACCATAAGCATGCAAACAACTGAAGTAGTAAAGTAGTTAGAGACCTTTACCTTTGAAGGGCTCATGACACTATTGTTTTTACTGAACCAGAAGTCACTTGATAATTGGCCAGATAGGAGCATAGATCACGATGACAGGGAAGGAGAGCCTCGGCATCCAACAACTCCAAAACTTGACCAAGGAATAGCAGCATGGGCACACCAAAACCATTGGGTAGAGTAGAACGATGAACACCATTAGAGAAGAGAAACAATGACCCTGAACTACCTAGCGTTTGGAAGCATAAGAACCTGGGAATTATATCAATCATCAGATCGAGCCCAAGGCTGGATGACCATGGATAGGGTCTGAAATCCCAGAACTGCAGAAGTGCTCCACCGCATTGAAGAACATGATAGGCTGAACCATGCCCCTAGGTCGTCACAATAGCTAGAGTAAATTCAGTGATTAATGAGGCCAGATGGAGGCAAGTGATGTATTTAGTATTAAGTTAAAGTTTAAATAAAGTGATTTGTAAACCCTTAATCTTGGTTCATAGGACGGGGTGATACTAAGTATACTTATAACAACTGTAAATCTATGATCAATGTAATCGTATCAATGCTATAAATTTAACGTAAAGGTTTCAAATGATATGTGAACATTTAATATTCAATATAAATGGTGAATGTATATATTTACTTTACAGTAACAATTGGTAAGAAATAACAAAGATATATATATATATATATATATTATATATATAAATATAATATATATATATATATATATATAAGATACATATATAATATATAGATATATATATATATAGATATATATAACTGTAGTAAATAGATGGATTCATGACATATGGTAACAGAGAACTCAAGTTACCAAGCTGAGACCTCTGGAATAAGCAAATAACAAATTTGGTGATATGCATGTAGGAAAATAGGAAGCAGTCAGTATGAGAAGAACGGGGAATTTACCACCCAGATCTGTAATAGGGACGAGGCCTACAACATTTCAGGAAGGAAATCCTGAGGTTTGGGAACAATTGGGAGATGAGCCATGGAATACTAATCTAGATATTATGGTGACAGTGCAAGAGTTAAAGGATGAAATGCACTGGTTATAGGTAAAAAATGAACGCTTAAATTAGGAACAAGAAACAATTATGAAGAGTCTATCCATTAGAAAAAATCATCAGCCACTGGTACCTAGTCCCGAACGCAGAAATATGACAGAAGAACAATAGTTTCAGATAGAGGACGTAGAAATTGAGGGTGGTGAGGAAAATTGTGAAGAAGAATCAGATAATGTGCCCAATCATAGGACACAAAGAAAGAAAAAGTGGAAATTTAAGGGCAATTTCAAAAAATAAAGCATCCTCTTTTCGATGGAGAGTAGGAAGAAGTAGCTGAAGCATGGCTCATAAAAATGAACAAATATTTCCAGCTATATGAATATGACCATAATCTGAAGGCTCGCTTGGCTATTTTTCAGTTGCAAGGAAAGGCCACACTATGGTGGGAAGAGGTAAATATCATTCGAGAAGTGAATGAACAAAGTGTAAACCGGGAAAAATTTCAGAGATATTTTAAAGAAAAATATCTAACAAAAGAGATTATATGATGAAAAATCAAAATAATTTCATGATCTCTGGCTAGGCTAAATGTTTATGGACGAGTTCATAACAAAGTTCACATCATTACTTTGGTATGTTCCTCACATTCGTGAAGAAAAAACAAAGTTGCAGAGGTTCATCTGCAGTCTACCTCTGTTCATGAAGGAACACCTAGAATTTGACAATCCAAAAGTAATGGACGAAGTTATTCATAAGACATGGATCTGCTATCAGCAGAACAAGCCAAAGGGAGACATGAGTAAGAGATGTACTGATAAAAAGGGAAGTAAATTTATTCCCAATCACAAAGGGAATAAGGGCCCAGGCAACAAAGGACTATACAAGGGTCAAACCAACTAAAATTTTAATAAAAACCAGACCAGATTCAAAGTACCAGGCAAAGCTAGAACTAATGACCAATCTGGAAAAACTAAAGAAGAATTAACTGCTAGACCTCCTGTATAGTGCTGGGGATGTGGAGGCTTGCATTATGTCAAGAATTTCCCACATCACAAGGGAGCTGACCAGATTTCACAAATACAAGAAGCCTTCATAGTAGGGGAAATAGCAAAGAGCCTCCCTAAAATAAATGCAGTTCTGGAAGATCATCATGCAGAATTTCAGCCAACAATGATCGAATTTGAAGGTAAATGTTTTGATCTAACTGTATCTATTTTGATTTATTACGAGGCTACATTGAGTTATTTTAGTCCTAAGATTGTGGAAAAATGTATATTGCAAGTAGTAAATTTTAAAAATGCAGGGCTGGTACAACTAGCCACAAGAGCCAAAAGGAGAGTTTTGGCTAAAGTTGATCATTGTCCTCCAAAATTAGCTAACCAATCTATTATAAAAGATTTGAATGTGTTACCCTTAGGGTCATATGATGTCCTTACAGGCATGGATTGGCTAGAAAAATATTGGTCCCTTATTAACTGCAAGACCAAAACCATTAATTTCCGAAATGAGCAAGGGGAAAGACAAGAGGTGCAAGGTATTCAGAAACCTTTGCAAATAAGACCTGTAACAACTAACCAACTAGAAAAATGCATCAGGAAGGGTTGCTAGATTTATGCCATACAAGTGGGTTATGCTGACTCTAAAGAGAAATCTAATGCCTTAGAAAATATACTAGTAATAGAAATTTTTTCGGATGCTTTTCTTGAAAAATTCCAGGCCTACCCCCAAAACGAGACATACATTTTACCATTGATTTAATTCCAAGGGTTGCCCTAGTTTCAAGATCCCCTTACCATATGAGTATCCCTGAACTAATAGAGCTAAAGTTGCAATTGCAGGAGCTATTAGATAAAAATTATATATGGCCCAGTGTATCCCCTTAGGGAGCTCAATTACTTTTCATCAAGAAGAAAGATGGAACATTACAAATGTGCATGGATTATCTTTAGTTAAATAAACTGACTATCAAGAATAAATACCCCCTGCCTCGTATAGATGAGTTATTCGATTAGGTAAAGGGTGCAACTGTTTTCTCTATAATTGACCTCCGTTCAGGCTATCATTAGATCTGAATAAAGGAGGAAGATATAGCAAAAACAACATTCAGAACCCGGTATGGACATTATGAGTTCATGGTCCTACCCTTTGGGCTAACTAATGCCCCCGAAACTTTCATGTGTCTCATGAATAGAATATTTCATCAATACTTAGACAAATTTTTGGTACTATTCATTGATGACATATTTAATTACTCCAGAAGCATGGAAGAACATAAGGAACATCTTCCGATTGTTCTTTAGATCCTAAGAGAACACTAGTTTTATGCCAAGTACAGCAAGTGTGACTTCTTTAAGGAAAAAATCCAGTACTTGGGACATATCATCATGAAGGATGGGATCACAGTTGATCCGGAGAAAATAAGAACTATCATGGAGTGGCTGGTACTGAAATATGTGGTGGACATAAGATCGTTCATGGGCCTAGCTAGATATTATAGGTGATTTGTGGAAGGTTTTTCTTGGGTGGAATACCCTATTAGCTCTCTACAAAACAAAGGAAAGGCCTTTAGATGGAATCCTGATTGCCATAGGAGCTTTGATAAGCTTAAACATCTACTCACCACTTCCCCTATTTTGAGTATTGTTTATCCTAACAAAGAATATGTAGTTTGTATGGATGCTAGAAAAGAAGGTGTAGGAGGCGTATTAATGCAAGAAGGTAGGGTTGTAGCCTATTAGTCAAGGAAGCTTAAAGAATAAGAACATAAATATTCCACTTATGATTTGGAATTAACAATAGTAATACATGCCTTGAAAATGTGGCGACACTATTTGTTAGGCAAGAAATTTTTGCTATTAATAGATCATCATAGTTTGACAAGCTACTTCAAACAACCCACTTTAAATGCTAGGAAAGCTTGTTGGGTTGATTTCCTAAGTGAATTTGACTTTGAAATCATACACTTGAAGGGAAAATAAAAAAAGGTTGCAAACACTTTAAATCAAAAAGTGAACTGCTTATATGAAATATCCTTTAGTGAATCTTGAACTACCTTCTATGAGAAAATCTGTGAAACAACCATGGAAGATGTAATTTATAAACATTTATGGAAGCAATAAAAGATTGAAACAGTCATGAGCAAAAATCGGGATATGAGGTCAATCCAAATGAACTTCTCATCTATAGGAAGAGGTTATATGTACCTAACCAAAAACTACTGAAAATTTCAATCTTAGACGAATATCATAAAAGTTCTTATTGCAGGGCACCCAGGATACCAGAAAATGATTTCTGCCCTTAAAAAAGAATTTTCCTAGCCTGGTATGAAGAAGGAAGTCACAGAGTATTTAGCATGTTGTCTGGAATGCCAGTAGGTAAAGGAAGAGCACTAGCACCCAGCAGGGTTGCTCCACCCACTACCGATTCCTGAATGGGAATGGGAAACCATATGTATTGATTTCAGCACCGAACTACCTAAATAAAAAAGGTTAAATGACTCTATCATGGTGGTGGTAGATAAATTGAGAAAATCTGCTCATTTCATACTAGTTCAATCGATTTACAAAGTAGTGCAAATTGCAAATATTTTTATGCAGAATATCTTCAACTTACATGGTATACCCAAAATTATCATCTCCGGCTGGGATGTGAAATTCACATCAGCCTTTTGGAAGGCCCTTTTTGAAATATTGGGCACACAACTTCGCTTTAGCACTGCATACCATCCTCAAATGGATGGGAACACAGAAAGAGTTAATCAAGTGTTCGAAGACATGTTGCGAACCTACGTAATGCAACAACCTTCTACGTGGGAGGAATACCTGCACTTAGTAGAATTTTCTTATAATGATGGGTATCATATATCGTTACTGATGAGCCCTTTTGAAGTGTTATACGGACGAAAGTGTAGGACACCTTTGAGTTGGAGCAGTCCAGAAGACAAACTAATGCTAGGACTAGATATGCAAGAGGAAATGGAAAAGATGGTAAAAACGGTACGAGGCAAATTAAAGGTCACTCAGGACTGGAAAATGATTTTTTCCGATTGGAAAAGGACCTTCTAAGAATTTCAAGTAGGAGAACACGTTTATATTTAGGTACGACCCAAGAAAAGCACCTTGTAGTGGACTGGATGTGCTAATTTAGCACCTCAGTTTTGTGGGCCGTTCCAGATTCTAGCTCGAATTGGACCGGTGGCCTACCAAGTTTCTTTACCTAGCCATATCTGTGTGCACAATGTCTTTCATGTTTCCTTACGTAAGAAATTTATTTATGATGCTAATCACATACTCAATTGGTAGAATATACAGGTAAAGTATAATATAAACATTTTACTAATGATCAGATGTTTGTTCTTTTTCTTTAAAAAGGATAAAGGGGAATGATTGACAGACTAAAATAATTTTGTTTTGTATAGGTCGAACCGGAAGGCGAATTGCTGGTCGAGCCTCTGGTTATACTGATCAGAGAGAAGTAACGCTGCGGAAACGAGTTATCACCCAGGTTAAAGTGTAGTGGCAGCACTATGGGCCAGAAGAGGCCACCTGGGAAGATGAGCAGGTTATTAAGGAAACCTTTCCGGAATTATTCTCAGGAGGAAAACATTGAAACAATGTTACATCTTAGGGGGGGAAGATGTGATATCCCCAAATTATGTAAATATTTTAATTACTGTGAACCAAACAATTTGATATTATTTTAAATATGGAATTATTTTTGAAAACTCTTATGCATAAGTGAATTGCAGTTACTTGTAAATACTATTTTACTTACTAAGTGGTTAGAAATAAACAGTTATTGGCCTAGCTAATACTTTATTATTTACTCAAAGAAGGATCAAGAGGATAGGGGTATGAAAGAAAGAGGAAATAATCTGTGCTGAAAGGTTAGACAGAGTTCTAATGCTACATGTAGTTTGGACCATATAGCCATCAAAGATATTATAGATCTCATCCAAGAGATAGTGAGAAATGTTGCTAGGCACAAGAACAACTCGGGGGGCGACTATCGCGAGAGTAGTCTCAAGGTTGGGAGGCATTTTATTGTGTAGCAAGTCTGAGCTGCAGGACAAGTCTAGAAGAATGATGTAAACTAGACAAGTAAATTATCTTATAGATAAATCTACAAGAATAAGGATGTATCTTATGAAAGTATTGTTGTTTTTAAAGCTATTATGAAGAAAGTACAAAAAAACTAAGTAGAATTTAAATATACAGGAACCCTGTAATAGACTATAGAACAGGATAAATAGTCTAAGAACTAGTAGAATAAACATAGAAAGACATGTCTCTAATAATAAACATGCAGAATATTTAATGTCAAATTCTGAATTAGATATAGAATAAAAGGAAGAGTCTCATACAAGTATATTAAAAAATCCAATATCAGAATTGTTAGGAAGAAAAGAACAAGTATTAACAATCTTTAATTATCTTGCTGGCATTAAGGATGATTTTGCATAATGATGAAACCCATACCAGAATCAAGATCTTAGCATATCAAGCTTATGATATCAAAATTAATCTGCCTGTAACTGATAATATAACAATTTTAGAATAAAATGGGGAAAAAGCCCAAACAGTAGAAACCTCTATATATCAGTAGAACACCAAAACACAAATAAGAACTCTAAGAATAATTTCAGTAGAAAAATGCATTACAGACTCATAGATTTATCCCATATAGTTTAATTTGGGAAGTATTCTAAGTCGTGAGAGCTACTATTCAATAATCTAAACATATGAAACATTCCCAGTGTCGATCTTCCTAATCACCATAGGTAGTTACCAAGAGAAATCGAGACATTTCATATTACCTATAGTCGCAATAGGTAAACAAGATAAGTAATAACATTACAGTTTGAGAAAACAAGATATTGATACTGTATTAACTTATAGATTCCCTAGAGGGTTTGAAACTAACAATCATCATATTTAAAAGTCCAAGTATAGTAAATTCTGAAGCATTCCATAGTCTGGTTGTAGAGTTTGGCCGGAGAAGTCGGGTTGGTCTAGAACAAAAACCAACCAGCCTCGGCCTTGTCTCATCCACATAGAAAACCAAAATACATACACTGTCTCAGTTGGGTAAACTCCATGAATTAAAAGAATTAGAACCATACCTTATGATCAAAACTATTACAATTCTCTAAAAACGTGAAATCCATCCATAGTAAACTCTGAACTAGATTAAATACCTGGATAAGGGATTGAGCTTCTAGCTTGAAGTTTGTCAAGATGGGTAAGAGCTCCATCCACCCTTTGCTTGAAGTCCTGCTCCACCTGCAAACCAATACCTCCCAACCAGGAGGGAAAACGAGTTATTTTCCATTTATATAAAATCATAAGCATGCAAACAACTGAAGTAATAAAGCAATCAGAGACCTTTACCTTTGAAGGGCTCGTGACACTGTTTTTTTCATTGAACCAGAAGTCAATTGATAATCGGCGAGATAGGAGTATAAATCACCATGACAGTGAAGGAGAGCCTTGGCATCCAAAGGCTCTAAAACTCAACCAAGGAATAGCAGCGTGGGCACACCAAAATCCTCTGGTGGAGCAGAATGATGAACACCATCAAAGGAGAGAAACAATGACCCCGAGCTACCAACCCTTCAGAAGCATAAGAACCTCGGAATGATATCAATCGTCGGATCAAGACCAAGGCCTGATGACTGTGGATAGGGTTTGAAATCCAAAAACTCTAGAAGCGCTCAACAACATTGAAGAACACGACAGGCTAGACCTTGCCGCTAGGCCATCACAATAGTTGGAGTAAATTTAGTGATTAATGAGGCCAGATGGCAACAAGTGATGTATCTAAGTATTAAGTTAAAGTTTAAATGAAATAAATTGTAAACCCTCAACCTTGGTTAATAGGACGGGGTGATACCAGGTATACTTATAACAATTGTAAATCTATGGTTCAAACAAATCCCAAAAGTGTATGTAGATCATTGATGTAATCTTAGAAAACCTTTTCTAAAAGGGATGGTACTAAAGTAAGGATTACATCCATGTGATAAACATCAATATAACTGTATCAATGTTATAACTTTAACGTAAATGTTTCAAATGATATATGAACATTTAATATTCAATATAAATGGTGAAATGTATAGATTTACTTTACAATAACTATTGGTAAGAAATAACCAAGTTTATATATATCTATCTATCTCTCTCTCTCTCTCTCTCTCTCTCTCTCTCTCTCTCTATATATATATATATATATCTATATATTATATATATATATATATATATATATATATATATATATATATATATATATATATATATATATTATATATATATAATATATATATATATATATATATATATCTATATATATATATATATAACTGTATTAAATAAATGGATTCATGACATATGGTATCAGAGCGCCCATGTTACCAAGCTGAGACCTCTGGAACAAACAAATAACAAATTTGGTGATATGCACGTAGGAAAATAGGAAATAGTTAGTATGAGAAGAACGAGGAATTTACCAGCCAGATCCATAATAGGGATGGGGCCTACAACATTTCAGGAAGGAAATCCTGAGGTTTGGGTACAGCTGGGAGATCAACCGCGGAATACTAAACCAGATATTATGGTGAGAGTGCAAGAGTTAAAAGATGAAATGACCCAATTATGGCCAGACAATGAAAGGCTAATGCTAGAATATGAAAAAATCATGAAGAGTCTATCCTATAGACATAGTAATCGGTTGCCGGTACCTAGTCCCAAACAGAGAAATATGATAGAAGAACAAGAGTTCCAGGACGTAGAAACTGAGGGTGGTGAGGAAAATCGTGAAGAAGAATTAGATTATATGTCCAATAATAGGGCACAGAAAAAGCGGAAGTGGAACTTCAAGGGGAATTTCGAAAAATAAAGCCTCCTCTTTTTGATGGTGAACAGGAAGAAGCTACTGAAGCATGGCTCATAAATATGAACAAATATTTCCAGCTATGTGAATATGACCATAATCTGAAGGCTCGCCTGGCTATTTTTCAGTTGAAAGGAAAGGCCACACTAGGGTAGGAATAGGTAAAGACCGTTCAAGGAGTGAATGAACAAAGTATAACTTGGGAAACATTTCCAAGATATTTTAAAGAAAAATATCTAATTATGATGAAAAATCAAAATAATTTCATGATCTCTAGCTAGGCCAAATGTCTATGGATGAGTTCATAAAAAAGTTCACATCATTACTTCAGCATGATCCTTACATTTGTGTAGAAAAAGCAAAGGTGCAGAGGCTCATCAACAGTCTACATCAGTTCATGAAGGAACACCTAGAATTTGACAATCTAAATACAATGAATGAAGTTATTCATAAGGCCCGGATCTGCTATCAACAGAACAAACCAAAGGGAGACATGAGTAAGAGATGGACTAATAAAAAGGGAAGTAAATTTATTCCCAGTCCCAAAGGGAATAAGGGCCCCAACAACAAAAGTCTGTACAAGGGTCAGACCAACCAAATTTTTAATAAGAACTAGCCCAGATTCAATGTACTAGGCAAAGCTAGAACTAATGAGAAATTTGGCAGTACTGAAGCAAAATTAACTGCTAGACCTCTTGTATAGTGTTGGGGATGCGAAGGCCCGTATTATGTCAAGAATTTCCCAGAATGCAAGGGAGCTGACTATATTTCACAAATACAAGAAGCCTCCATAGTAGGGGAAATAACAAGGAGCCTCCCTAAAATCAATGCCGCTTTGGAAGATCATCAGGCGGATTTTCAGCCAACAATGATCGAATTTGATTGTAAACTTTTTTGATCGAACTGTATCTATTCTGATTGATCTTGGGGCTACACTGAGTTATGTTAGTCCCAAGATTGTGGAACAATGTAAATTGCTAGCAGTAAAGTATAAAAATCCAGGGCCAGTACAACTAGCCACAAGAGCAAAAAAAAGAGTTTTGGCCAAAGTCAATATTTGTCCTATAGAATTAGCTAACCAGTCTATTATGACAGATTTGAACGTGTTACCCTTAGGGTCATATGAAATCCTTATAGGCATGGATTTTCTAGAAAAAACATTGGTCCCTTATTAACTGCAAGGCCAAAACAAATAATTTACGAAATTAGCAAAGGGAAAGACAAGAGGTGCAAGCTATTCATAAACCTTTGCAAATAAGACTTGTAACAACTTCCCAACTAGAAAAATGCATCAGGAAGGGTTTTCAAATTTATGCCATACAAGTGGCTTATGCTGACTCTAAAGAGAAATATGTTGCCTTAGAAAATATACCAGTAATGCAAAGTTTTTCGGATGTTTTTCTTGAAGAAATTCGAGGCCTACCCCCAAAACGAGACATATATTTTACCATTGAGTTAATTCGGGAGCTGCCCCTGTTTCCAGATGCCCTTACTATATGAGTGTCCCCGAACTAGCAGAGCCAAATATGCAACTACAGGAGTTGTTAGATAAAAAAATTTATATGGTCGAGTGTATCCCCTTGAGGAGCTCCAAAACTTTTTGTCAAGAAGAAAGATGGAAGATTACAAATGTGCATGGATTATCGTCAGTTAAATAAACTGACTATCAAGAATAAATACCCCTTGCCTCGTATAGATGAGTTATTTGATTAGGTAAAGGGTGCAACTATTTTCTCTAAAATTAACCTCTGATCAGGCTATCATCATATCCAAATAAAGGAGGATGATATAACAAAAACAACATTTAGAACCCGGTATGGACATTATGAGTTTGTGGTCCTACCCTTTTCGCTGACTAATGCCCCTGCAAATTTCATGTGTCTCATGAATAGAATATTTTATCAATACTTGGAAATATTTTTGCTAATCTTCATTGATGACATACTGATTTACTCTAGAAGAATGGAAGAACATAAGGTACATCTCTAGATTGTTCTTTAGATCCTAAGATAACACCAGTTGTACGCCAAGTACAACAAGTGTAACTTCTTTAAGGAACAATTCCAATACTTGGGACATATCATCACCAAGGATGGGAACACAGTTAATCCAGAGAAAATAAGAACTATCATGGAGTAACCGGTACTGAAATATGTGGTGGACATAAGATCATTCATGTGCCTAGATGGATATTATATGTGGTGTACATAAGATCATTCACGGGCCTAGCTAGATAATCAACTTAAACATCTATTCACCACTGCCCCTATTTTGAGTATTGCTGATCCTAACAAAGAATATGTAGTTTGTACAGATGCTAGTAAAGAAGGTGTAGGAGGTGTATTAACACAAGAAGGTAGGGTTGTAGCCTATGAGTCAAGGAAGCTTAAAGCTTATGAACAGAAATATTCCACTTATGATTTGGAATTAACAGCTATAATACGTGCCTTGAAAATGTGGTGACACTATTTGTTAGGCAAGAAATTTCTGCCTTTGACAGATCATCATAGTTTGAAAAGCTACTTCAAACAACCCACTTTAAATGTTAGGCAAGCCCATTGGGATGATTTCCTAAGCGAATTTGACTTTGAAATCATACATTTGAAGGGAAAATAAAACAAGGTTGCAGGCACTTTAAGTCGAAAAGCGAACTACTTATATGAATTCTCCTTTAGTGAATCTCGAGCTAACTTCCATGATAAGATCCATGAAACAACCATGGAAGATTTAATTTATAAACATTTATGGCAGCAAGCAAACATTGAAAAGTTCATGAACAAAAATTGGGAAATGAGGTCAATCCAAATGAACTTCTAATCTATAGGAAGAGGTTATACATTGTCTAGAATGCCAGTGGGTAAAGGCGGAGCACTAGCACCTAGCAGGGTTTGTGCAACCACTACCAATTCTTGTATGGAAATGGGAAACCATATCTATTGATTTCAACACTCGACTGCCTAAATCAAAAAAGCTAAATGACTCTATCGTAGTGGTGGTAGATAAATTGAGCAAATATGCTGATTTCATACCAGTTCAATCAACTTATAAAGTAGTGAAAATTGCAAATATTTTTAGGCAAAATATCTTCAAGTTACATTGTATACCCAAAATGATCATCTCCGACTAGGATGTGAAATTCACATCAGCTTTTTGGAAGGCCCTTTTTGAAGGATTGGGCACACAACTACACTTCAATACTGCATACCATCCTCAAATGGATGGGAAAATTAAAAGAGTTAATCAGGTAGTCGAAGACATGTTGCAAACCAACGTAATGAAATAGCCTTCTATGTGGGAGGAATACCTCCACTTAGTATAATTTTCTTATAACAATGGGTATCATACATCGTTACAGATGAGCCCTTTTGAAGTGTTATACGGACAAAAGTGCAGGACACCTTTGAGTTGGAGTGGCCTAGACGACAAACTAATGCTAGTACTGGATATGCTAGAGGAAATGGAAAAGATGGTAAAAAAGGTATGAGGCAATTTAAAGGCTGCTCAGGACCGGTAAAAGAATTTTTCCGATTGGAAAAGGAGCTTTCTAGAATTTCAAGTAGGATAACACATTTACCTTCAGGTACAACCCAAGAAAAGCACCTTGTAGTGGACTGGATGTGCTAAGTTAGCACCTCGATTTTGCGGGCCTTTCTAGATTCTAGCTCGAATTTCGCTAGTGGTCTATGAGCCTGCTTTACCTAGCCATATCAGTGTATGCAATGTATTCCATGTTTCCTTAAGAAATACATTTATGATGGTAATCACATACTCAATTGATGGAATATACAAGTAAAGTATAATATAGCCATTTTACTAATAATCAGAGGTTTGTTCTTTTTCTTTAAAAAGGATAAAGGGGACTGATTGACACACTAAAATATTTTTTTTTATTTTTTTATTTTTTTTGTATAGGTCGAACTGGAAAGTGAATTCCTGGTCGAGCCTCTGGTTATACTTGATCAGAGAGAAATAATGCTGTGGAAACGAGTTATAATCGAGGTTAAATTGTAGTGGAAACACTATGGGCCAGAAGAGGCTACCTAGGAAGATGAGCAGGTTATTAAGGAAACCTTTTCGGAATTATTCTGAAGAGGAAAACATCATGACGATGTTACATCCAGCGGGAAGATGTGATATCCCCAAATTATGTAAATATTTTAACTACTGCGAACCAAACAATTTGATATTATTTTAGATATGGAATTATTTTTGAAAACTCTTATGCAAAAGCGAATTATAGTTACTTGTAAATATTGTTTTACTTACTAGGTGGTTAGAAAGAAACAATTATTAGCTTAAATAATTCTTGAGTATTTACTCAAAGAAGGATCAAGAGTATAGGGGTATCTAAGATCAAGAGAGAGAGAAAGAGAAAATAATATGTGTTGAAGAGTCAGATAGAGTTCTTATGCTACGTCTGGTTTGGACCATATATCCATCAGAGGTATTATAGATCTCGTCCAAGATATAGTGAGAAAGTACCTGGGTAAGGAACAACTCGGGAGGAGACTACCGCGAGAGTAGTCTCAAGGTTGGGAGGCATTTTATTGTGCATCAAGTTTGAGTTGAAGGACAAGTCTAAAGGAACGGTGTAAACCAGATAAGTAAATTATCTTACAGATAAATCTAGAAGAATAAGGATGTATCTTATGAAAGTATTTATGTGTTTAAATCTATTATGAAGAAAGTACAAAAAGACTAAGTAGAAGTTAAATATATAGGAACCTTGTAATAGAATGCAGAACAAGATAAATAGTCTGAGAACTAGTAGACTAAAAATATAAAGACATGTCTCTAGCAATAGACAAGAAGAATATTTAATGTCAAATTCTGAATTAGATACAAAATAAAACGAAAAGTCTCATACACATATATTAAAAAATCTGATATCAGAACTATTAGGTGGAAAAAGAACAAGTATTAACAATTTTTAATTATCTTGCTAGCATTAATGATGATTTTATAATGATGAAACCCATACCAGAATCAAGATCTTAGCATATCAAGCTTATGTTAATTCCGAAATAAATCCGCATGTACCTGACAATATAAGAATTTTAGAATAAAACAGGGAAAAATCCCAAACAGTAGGAAACTCTATATAGTAGTAGAACACCAAAATGCAAGTAAGAACTCTAAGAATAATTTCAACAGAAAGACGCATTATAGACTCAAAGATTTATCCCATCTAGTTTAATCTAGGAAGTACTCTAAGTCACGAGAGCTATTGTTCAATAATATAAACATATGAAACATTCCCAATGTTGAGCTTCGTAATCACCACAGATAGTTATCAAGAGAAATCAAGACATTTCATATTACCTATAGCTGCAATAGGCAAATAAGATGAGTAATAACATTACAGTTTGAGAAAACAAAAGATTAATACTATATTAACTTATAGATTTCCTAGAGGGTTTGAAACTAACAGTCACCATATTTAAAAGTCTGAGTATAGTAAATTATGAAGCAGTCCATAGTCTAGCTGTAGAGTTTGGCCGAAAAAGCTGGGTTGTTCTTGAACAAAAACCAGCCAGCCTCAGCCTTGTCTCATCCACACAGAAAACTGAAATACATACACTATCTCGGTTGGGTAAACCCCATGAATTAAAAGAGTCAGAACCAAATCTTATGCTTAAAATTATTACAAATCTCTAAAATAATGAAATCCATCCACAGTAAACTCTGAACTAGATCAAATACCCGAATAAGGGACTAAGCTTCTAGCATGAAGTTCGACGGATGGTTAAGAGGTCCATCAACCCTT
This sequence comes from Pinus taeda, assembly GCA_000404065.3. Lineage (NCBI taxonomy): Eukaryota > Viridiplantae > Streptophyta > Pinopsida > Pinales > Pinaceae > Pinus > Pinus taeda. The sequence goes on from APFE030242378.1 coordinate 54,784, forward strand.
TTCCTGGGATCCCACTCCACTTGCAAACCAATCCCTCCCAACCAGTAGGGAACACAAGTTATTTTCCATCTACATAAAACCATAAGCTTGCAAACAACTGAAGTAGTAAAGCGGTTAGAGACATTTACCTTTGAAGGGCTTGTGACACTGTTGTTTTCACTGAACCAAAAGTCACGTGATAACTGGTAAGATAGAAGCATAAATCACCATGACAGGGAAGGAGAGACTCGACATCCAGTGGCTCCAAAACTTGACCAAGGAACAACATCGTGGGCACACCAAAACACTCTAGCGGAGCATAACGATGAACACCATCAGAGGAGAGAACAATGACCCCAAACTACCAACCCTTTAGAAGAATAAGAACCTGGGAACGATATCAACTGGCGGATAGAGCCCAATGCTAGATGACCATGGATAGGGTCTGAAATCCTAGAACTATTGAAGCGCTCCACAACATTGAAGAACACGACATACTAGACCTTGCCCCTAGGTCATCACAACAATCATAGTAAATTTAGTGATTAATGAGGCCAGATGGTGGCCAATGATGTATCTAGTATTAAGTTAAAGTTTAAATAAAATGACTTGTAAACCCTCAACCATGGTTGATAGGACGGTGTGATAACAAGTATACTTATAACAACTGTAAATCCGTGGTACAAACAAATTCCAAAAGTGTATGTAGATCATTGATGTAATCTCAGAAAAAAAATTGATAAAAGAGATGGTACTAAAGTAAGGATTAAATCCAAGTGATAAACATCAATGTAACCATATCAATGTTATAAATTTAATGTAAAGGTTTCAAATGATATATGAACATTTAATATTCAATATAAATGGTGAATGTATATATTTACTTTAAAGTAACAGTTGGTAAGAAATAACAAAGTTATACATACATACATACATACATACATACATACATACAATACATACATACATATATATATAATATATATAGTATATATATATATTATATATATATATATATATATATATATTATATATATATATATATATATATATATATAGATATATAATATATATAACTAACTGTATCAAATAGATGGATTCATGACATATGATATTAGAGTGCTTAGGTTACCAAGCTGAGATCTCTCGATGCACATAGGAAAACAAAAAGCAGTCAGTATGAGAAGAATGGGGAATTTACCACCTAGATTCGTAATAGGGATGGGGCCTATGGCATTTCAGGAAGGAAATATTGAGGTCTGGGTACAACTCGGAGATGAGCCATAGAATAGTAACCCAGATATTATGGTGACAACGCAAGAGTTAAAGGATGAAATGGCCCGGTTACGGGGAGACAATGAAACATTAATTCAGGAACAAGAAAAAATTATGAAGAGTCTATCCAACATACAGAATAATCGGCCACTGGTACCTAGTCCCGAACACAAAAATATGACAGAAGAACAAGAGTTTTGGATAGAGGAGGTAGAAACTGAGGGTGGTGAGGAAAACCATGAAGAAGAATCAGATAATGTGTCCAATCATAAGACACAGAAAGAGCTAAAGTGGAACTTCAAGGGGAATTTCGAAAAATAAAGCCTCCTCTTTTTGATGTTCAACAGGAAGAAGCAGTTGAAGCATAGCTCATAAATATAAATAAATATTTCCAACTATATGAATATGACCATAATCTGAAGGCTTGCCTGGCTATTTCTCAGTTGCAAGGAAAGGCCACATTATGGTGGGCAAAGGTAAAGACTGTTCGAGGAGTGAATGAAAAAAGTATAACCTGGGAAAAATTTCAGAGATATTTTAAAGGAAAATATCTAACAAAGATATTTTATGATGAAAAATCAAAAGAATTTCAGGATCTTTGGTTAGGTAAAATGTCTATGGACGAGTTCATAATAAAGTTCACATCATTACTTTGGTATGTTCCTTACATTTGCGAAGAAAAAGAAGAGGTACAGAGGTTCATCAACAATCTACCTCTGTTCATGAAGGAATGCCTAGAATTTGACAATCCAAAAACAATGGATGAAGTTAATCGTAAGGCACAGATTTGCGATCAACATAACAAGCCAAAGGGAGGCACGAGTAAGAGATGGACTGATAAAAATGGAAGTAAATTTATTCCCATTTACAAAGGGAACAAGGGCCCCAGCAACAAAGGACTGTATAAGGGTCAAACCAACTGAAATTTTAATAAAAACCAGCCTAGATTCAAAGTACCAGGTGAAGCTAGAATTAATGAGCAATCTGGTAGAACTGAAGCAGAATTAATTGCTAGACCTTCTGTACAGTATTGGGGATGCAGAGGCCCACATTATGTAAAGAATTACCCACACTGCAAGGGAGTTGACCAGATTTCACAAATATAAGAAGGCTCCATAGTAGCGGAAATAACAAGGAGCCTCCTAAAATCAATGCCACTCTAGAGGATCATCAACGGAATTTCAGCCAACAATGATTGAATTTGAAGGTAAATTTTTAATCAAACTGTATCTATTTTGATTGATCCTAGGGCTATATTGAGTTATGTTAGTCCCAAGGCTGTGGAACAATGTAAATTGCAAGCAGTAAAGTTGAAAAATCCAAGGCTAGTACAACTAGCCACAGGAGCCAAAAGAAGAGTTTTGGCCAAAGTCAATAACTGTCCTCTAGAATTAGCTAACCAGTCTATTATGACAAATTTGAATGTGTTACCCTTAGGGTCATATGATGTCCTTATAGGCATGGATTGGCTAGAAAAACATTGGCCCCTTATTAACTGCAAGATCAAAACCATTAATTTCTAAAATGAGCAAGGGGAAAGACAAGTGGTGCAAGGTATTCAAAAACCTTTGCAAATAAGACCTGTAACAACTTCCCAACTGGAAAAATGAATGAGGAAGGGCTGCTAGATTTATGCCATAGAAGTGGGTTATGCTAACTCTAAAGAGAAATATGTTGCCTTAGAAAATATACCATTAATACAAAGTTTTTCAGATGTTTTCCTGAAGATATTCTAGGCCTACCCCCAAAACAAGACATAGATTTTACCATTGAGTTAATTTTTGGGGCTACCCCAGTTTCCAGAGCCCCTTCCCGTATGAGTATTTCTGAACTAACAGAGCTAAATATGCAACTCCAGGAGCTGTTAGATAAAAATTATATACGGTCCAATGTATCCCCTTGGGGAGCTCTAGTACTTTTCTTCAAGAAGAAATATGGAACATTACGAATGTTCATGGATTATCATCAGTTAAATAAAATGACTATCAAGAATAAATACCCCCTACCTCATATAAATGAGTTATTCGATCGGGGAAAGGGTGCAAATTTTTTCTCTAAAATTTACCTTCGATCAGGCTATCATCAGATTCAAATAAAGGAGGAAGATATAGTAAAAACAACATTCAGTACCCGGTATGGACATTATAAGTTTGTGGTCCTACCCTTTGGGATGACTAATGCCCCTGCAACTTTCATGTGTCTCATGAATAACATATTTCATCAATACTCAGACAAATTTGTGCTAATCTTCATTAATGACATACTAATTTATTCCAGAAGCATAGAATAACATAAGGAACATCTCCGAATTTTTCTTCAGATCCTAAGAGAACACTAGTTGTATGCCAAGTACAGTAAACGTGACTTCTTTAGGGAACAAATCCAGTATTTGGGACATATCATCACCAAGGATGGCATCGCAGTTGATCTGAAGAAAATAAGAACTATCATAGAGTGGTTGGTATTGAAATATCTGGTGGACATAATATCGTTCATGGGCCTAGCTGGATATTATAGGTGATTTGTGGAAGGTTTTTCTAGGGTGGCATACCCTATTACCTCTCTACAAAAGAAAGGAAAGGCCTTCAGATGGACTCATGACTGCCGAAGGAGCTTTGATCACCTTAAACTTCTACTCACCACCGCCCCTATTTTGACTATTGCTGATCCTAACAAAGAATATGTAGTTTGTATGGATGATAGAAAAGAAGGTGTCGGAGGTGTATTAATGCAAGAAGGTAGGGTTGTAGCTTATGAGTCAAGGAAGCTTAAAGAATACGAACATAAATATTTTGATTATGATTTTGAATTAACAACAGTAATACATGCCTTGAAAATGTGGCGACACTAATTGTTAGGCAATAAATTCTTGCTATTAATAGATCATCATAGTTTGACAAGCTACTTCAAATAGCCTACTTTAAATGCTAGGCAAGCCCGTTGGGCTGATTTCCTAAACGAATTTGACTTTGAAATCATACATTTGAAGGGAAAGTAAAACAAGGTTGTGGACGCTTTAAGTCAAAAAGTGAACTGCTTATATGAAATCTCCTTTAGTGAATCTGGAACTATATTCTATGAGCAGATCTGTGAAACAACCATGGAAGATTTAATTTCTAAGCATTTATGGTAGTAAGAAAAGATTGAAAATAGTCATAAACAAAAATTGGGATATGAGGTCAATCCACATGAAATTCCGATCTATAGGAAGAGGATATATGTACCTAACCAAAAACTGCTTAAAAGTTCAATCTTAGATGAATATCATAAAAGTCCTTATGCAGGGCACCAAGGATACAGGAAAATAATTTCTGCCCTTAGAAAAGAATTTTTCTGGCCTTGTATGAAGAAGGAAGTCATCAAGTATTTAGGACATTGTCAGGAATGTTAGTAGGTAAAGGTGGAGCACCAACACCCAGCAGGGTTGCTCCACCCACTACCAGTTCCTGAATGGAAATGGGAAACCATATCTATTGATTTCATCACCAGACTACCTAAATAAAAAAAGCTAAATGACTTCATCATTGTGGTGGTAGATAAATTGAGAAAATCTACTCATTTCGTACCAGTTCAATCAACTTACAAAGCAGTGTAAATTGCAAATATTTCTATGCAGAATATCTTCAAGTTACATGGTATACCCAAAATGATCATCTCCGATCGGGATGTGAAATTCACATCTATTAGGTCCCTATAATACTAGTGATTCCCCCATTGCTATTATCTTTGTATCTTTTATTGTTATTTTTGTGCCCCTATTGTCCCCATATTGTTATTACTGTGCCTCATAGAATCCCACTATTGTTATTTTTGTGCCTTTATATTATTATTGTTAGGTTAGCTTTGTTTATATTGTGACTCCTTAGACTCCTATATATAGAAAGGAAGTTTTGTAATTTGAATCATCTAATAATTGTTCATTTGTGTAATGTAAATGAGGTTTCCCCCTCGAAGAGGATTATTGATAAGACGTTGATCTATCTTTCCTATCTTTTTGTGAGTTGGTTTCATAACATTTGGTATTAGAGCTTTGGATTCTAGGGTTTCACTACTCCAAACATGTCATTGTAGAATTTTTGTTGTAACTTGTTCGCTACAAAGTTTCAGAAGCTAAAACAAAAACCCATTTGAGAAGAAATCAGTCTAAACCTCCATCCTGAATTTTAGATCTTGTCTCGCTATATGTTTAAATATATAATCTGAGGAAGGTAGGATTTTTACAGACCCTCGAATTACATTCCAAATAGGTGACCTTGGGAAAATTGTCATAATTTTCACTCTGAGAATCAGATTGAAGTTTTGTAAGAAGTTACAAAAATTGGACAAACTATACTTTTTTGGGTATCATTTTTAGAACCTAGGGTTGAAACAATGATCATCGATATGTCGTGAAAGTTTGATCTACTGAACTAGTCTATACTCAGGTCATCGTGGAAGATTTGGTGTAACTCTTCATTGGGGAATAAAATCTTGATCAAACTTGTGGGGTTAGAAATATTACTCAGAGGGTTACCACAGGAAGAAATTTCTGACCTTGGAGATTCAAAATTACAGAGACACATCAAATTCAATATCGAGCTCCTATAAAGAGAAAAAAGGTGTGTTGTTTTTTTTTTAAATTTTTGCATAAGCTTGGCTTGAAGAATTAGTTTGAGGGAATTAAAAGGGCATAGTGAAGCATTATTATCGGTAATTGATGCCCCGAAGAAGGAAAATGGAAACACCTAGTAAGAACCTTAAAATCTGTAGCATGACTCATGAAGAAGAGGAAGAAATGCAACATGATATATCAAAATTATGAGACCAAGTGCAACAAATTTCACTCGCACAAAAAGTAACAGAAGTTAAGATGGATGGTTTAAAGAAAGACATAGAAGCTAAGATGTATGTCGTGAAAGTTAAGATGGATGGTTTAAAGAAAGGCATAGAAGCTAAGATGAATGACGTGGAAGATAAGATGGACGACGTGGAAGCTAACATGGATGGCATGGAAGCTAAGATGGATGGAATGGAAGTTAAGATGATTGATTTAAATAAAGGCATGAAAGATTTGAAGACAGATTTGAAGGCAGATTTGAAGACAGATTTGACAAAGTTGCTACGAGAAATGCTTACTAATGGCGAAAGGGTAGTAAAAGAAACTCATGATGAAAACAAAATAAATGTTAATCATGATTTCATAGACTCTAACATTGGATTGAAGAACCACCATGTTCCAAATATCGATATGAGGAAGTTTGATGGCAAGGATCTTAGAACATGGATACTACAAATGGAGCAATTTTTTGATCTCCATAACATGCCAAACACACAAAAGGTATGCATTGCAACTTTACATTTGGAACCAAATCAGTTCGTATGGTATCGATGGCTTTGCTTTCGTAAAACAATTGTCACTTGGGCTATTTTTATGGATGAAGATAGCACATTATGAGGATACAAAAAGAAACACTTTTTTTAGCCAATTGATAAATCTCAAACAAAAGGTTTCAATGATGGAGCACATTGAGGACTTCCAAAAATTGAATATAAGGGTAAGAGATATTCGAGAAGAGCATAGGATTGATGTGTTCATAGGGAATTTAGAAGATAACATCCAACATGAGGTTTGACTTTGGGAACCAGATTCATTGGAGAAGGCATTCAGGTTGGCAAGAAAAATGGAAAGAAAAATTATGGCAACAAGGAAGCCTACCACTCACAATCATAAAGATGGAAGTGTTGCTACCCCTAGCCATCCAAACCTACAAGGTTGGACACCACAACAACTTGAAGAAGAAAGAGAAAAGGATTTGTTACAGTTGTGTTGCAATACCTAAAGGTATAGTGTGTCGAGAAGAAAATTATTTTGATAGATGTGAAGAGGAGAGAAAAGGAACAAGAAATGTCAAATAAGAGTATACACCAAGAACAAACCCTAGAAAAAGAATAAATGAATCTGACCATATCTTGTAATGCATTGGCTAGAATTACCACTCCTCAAACTATCAAGATAGAAGGGCATATCAAGAAGAAAAAGGTAATAGTGTTGATTGATTCAGGAAGTACCCATTATTTTATTCAGCGTAAGATAGCCAAGGAATTGAATTTCTTCCTATATCCAGCACCAAAACGTCAAGTGATGGTTGCAAGTGGAGGAACCATAAATTGCTTAGGAAAGTGCCATAATATCAAGGTATCCATGGGATAATATATATTGAATAGCCTAATGCTTTCCATTCCAATCGGTAGTGTTGATTTTGTACTAGGAGTTTAAAGTATACAATCCTTGGGTACAATAGCTTTTAATTTTCAAGAACGTTTCATGAAATTCTATTCAGAAGGAAAGGAGGTTGAATTAAGTGGTATTGGAGGGAAACCGAGAAAGATAATCAACTCTAACGCAATGAAAAAGCTTCTAAAGAAAGAACAATGAGGCATAATTGCACAATTATGTTCACTAGAGGTTCCCACATTGAAATCATCTATTTCTCTAGATCTCCAAAACGTATTGGAAAATCATTCCAAGGTATTTGAGACTCCCAAAGGCCTTCCACCTATTCATGATCATGATCATGCTATTAATTTGATTCCAGGAAGTGTTCCTCCAAACATCAGGCCTTACAGATATCCCTATGTCCAAAATATTGAAATTGAATGTATGGTTGTAGAAATGCTAGAGGCTAGTATAATTCAACCCAGTCAAAGTTCTTTCTCTGCTACAATAGTAATGGTTCACAAGAAGGATGGATCATGGCACATGTGTCTAGGGATATCAACAGGCTCACTATTAAAGATAAATTTCCCATTTCTGTCATTGTTGAATTATTGGATGAATTGCATGGATCAATTTACTTCACCAAGTTGGATCTTCGTTCAGGATATCATCAAATCGGAATGAAGACTGAAGACATTCCAAAATTTTTTTTTAGAACTGATGAGAGTCATTATAAATTTTTGGTCATGCCTCTTGTCCTTACTAATGAACCTTCTACATTTCAAGGTTTGACGAATTCCATTTTCAAACCCTTCCTTAGAAAATTTGTGTCAGTATTTTTTGATGATATACTAATCTACAACGAGTCTTGGAAGGATCATGTCCAACATGTTGACATGGTGCTCAAACTACTAGAGGAGAAACAATTATATGCAAAAATATCAAAATGTTTCTTTGGAGTACAAGAGGTGGAATATCTGGGTCATATTGTATCTCGTGAAGGTGTTAAGGTAGACCCCAGAAAAATTAATCCATTAAGGAATGGAAAATCCCCACATCCATAAATCATCTACGAGGATTTCTTAGGTTGACAGGGTATTATCGCAAGTTTGTTAATAATTATGGGAGAATAGTAGCACCTCTAACAACATTATTGAAGAAAGATGCATTTTCATGGACTCCATAAGCAGCGAAGGATTTTGAACATCTTAAAGAGGCAATGTGCCAAGCACCAGTCTTAGCTACACCCGACTTCACAAAAACCTTTATTGTGGAACGTGATGCCTTAGGAAATAGATTTTGTGTTGTTTTAATGAAATAAGAAAGACCCATTACTTTCGAAAGTCATCCAATCAAAGGAAAGTATTTAGAGAAAGCTATTTATGAGAAGGAAATGTCGTCAATACTACATGCACTTAATAAAAGGTGATCCTACCTAATGGGAAGACACTCCAAGGTAAAAATAGATCATGATAGTCTTAAATAATTTTTAGAACAAATATTATCTTTAGAAGAGCAACAAAAATGGGTCACAAAGATGTTGGGTTATGATTGAAATCATCTCAAAAAAAGGGAAGCAAAATGTTGTGGCAGATGCACTCTCAAGAAAGATGAGGATGTGGAAGCATTTCTTTGCTCCATTTCTATTATCCAACCAGATTGGATAAACGAAGCAAGGGATGAATGAAAGAATGATGAGGATGTGTGGGAAATCATTCAAAATGTACAACAAGATCCCTGTACATCTGATACATTTAGCTAGAAAAATGATTCATTATGGTACAAGGATCGATTATACCTATGTAAGAATTCCCAACTCGAACAAAATATTCTTAGGGAATTGCACACCTCTCCCTTAGGAGGGTACTCAGGATTTATAAAATCCTACCATAGGGTTAAGAAGTATTCTTTTGGGATAGCCTTAAATTAGATATTCAAAACTTTGTGGTGGAATGTTTGGTTTTCCAAGAAAATAAAGTTGAAAGAATTAAAACCCCGGGACTATTACAACCTTTATCCATTCCAAGCCAATGTTGGGAGGAGGTTTCAATGGATTTCATCACAGGTTTACCCAAGTCCGAAGGAAAGAGTGTTTTCATGGAGGTAGTTGACAAACTTACCACGTATGCACACTTTTGTGCATTATCTCATCCATTTAAATCGAGTATAGTTTCTACTGCATTTATGGAAACAATTCAAAAGCTACATGGAAACCCAAATATTACTGTAAGCGACAGAGATTCCTTTTTCATTGGAAATTTTTGGACATAATTATTTTCTTGTCTTGGTACTTAGTTAGCTCATAGCTCATCTTATCATCCTCACTCTGATTGGAAAATTGAGATAGTAAACAAATGTTTGGATGGATATCTTCATTGCTTTGTATCTGATAAATAGACGCAATGGGTCAAATGGTTTCCTTTGGCTGAATGGTGGTATAACACTTCCTTCCATACTGCAACAAAAATGACCCCATTTATGGCACTTTATGGATATCATCCACCATCCATCAAATCATATTTAAGATAAAATTCTAAGGTTCAAGCGGTGGAAGATCACGTCGAGCATCAACAACAAGTTCTCCAACTCTTAAAGGATAACTTTGCCTTGATGAAACATAGAATGAAACAACAGGCATATCAACATTACAACGAAAGAAGTTTTGATGTAGGTGATGGGTATTCCTACGGAAACAACCATATAAACAAATATCCCTTGAAAAAGTTAAGAAGGATGATAAATTATCACCAAATTTTTATGGTATGTACAAGGTGTTGCAAAATATAGGTACTATGACATAGAAATTGGAGCTTCCTGCAGCGTCCCGAGTGCACCTAGTTTTCCATGTTCCATGCTTAAAGAAGGTTATAGGTGACAAGCTTCTAGTTCAAACAATATTGCCAGAACTTGATGAGGAAGGAAAAATCATATTGGAACCTGAAGCAATCAAACAAACAAGAACTCGACAGCTACAAAATCGATCAATTTCATAGTATCTCATCAAGTGGAAGAGCTTATCTATTGAATATTCCACATGGGAGAATGAGAAGTTTATATAGAAGCATCCAGAACTACTCAAGCATTGAGGACAACACTTTTTTGAAGGAGAGGGGCTTGTTAGGTCCCTATAATACTAGTGATTCCCCCATTATTATTGTTGTTGTATCCCTTATTTGGCCTACATTTCCGTTGCAATGTAGTGCATTTTCACTACACGATTTTGGACTTGCATGCAAGGAAGCAGAGATTATTAAATCTCTAAAATTGACTACATTCCCAGGAATACATTATGACCCAAATGACATCGCTAAAGAATTCACTACTATGGTGAAAGTCAAACCATTTACCCATGAGGAAGATGCCTTCGATGACCTCTTCCTACAAAAGGAAACATTTTCGAAAGCGATGCATATGACATCACTACTTTTTGCCCCGAATGATCTTGAAGCCTTCCGTGAATATAGGGAGAGGAGATTATTCAAGGTCCCATTGGACCTGCTACAGATTGAACTAATAAGGGAGCCAACTCTAAGTGTAACCTTAGAGGAAATCTCCAGAGAAATTCCGAAGCAGAGTCCTAGGAAAAGTCTACTCGTGAATCATAGCACTCACAACTATAGTCTCAAAATGGGGGTAATAAAAACACAAAGCCTGAAAGGGACACAACTGGAACCATAGACAAATCAGCCAAGCAAACCTCGACCACGAAACATGCTAAAATTCACTCTACTTCCACATAGTTGGTGAAACCCCCAGTTGTTGATTTAGAAAAAGAATGGGAGAATTTTAATAAGAAGCTCCACTAAGAGGAACAAACATATAAGATACTAACTCCACAACACAAATCAACTCAAGAAATTATAGTGGAGAGAACTATAGGCACTCAAGATGTGGAGCTCATTCCTACCACTCGCACCTATGAAATTATTTTGAGAATTGAGGAAATTCCTCCATTAGATGTTTTTTATAGCCCTACCCATAAAGATGTCATCAAAAGGGAGAGGAAAAAAATAAAGTTAGATGTTGCAACTATTACCACTCCCGACAATGTACCAATGGACATTGTCTGGAAAGATTCACGCATGGACCCATATGAGGACCTTACGAGACTGTCGCAATTTGCAGGCGCCTATTCTACGACGACTATTGATAAAGCAACAGAGGTTCAAATGCTGCTGAGAGGAAAAGAACGAAAGATATTGTTGTTGGAACAACAATTAGAGTAAGAGAAGTCTAACCAACAAGCAGAGTTACAAATAGGCAAGCTTCAACAAGCGTTTGAACATATGCAAATACAACATCAAGCCAACCTAGCAGAAAAAGATGCGTGGAATCAAGCTATGAAAGAGAAGTATAAAGACAGTCTGCAAATTGATAAGTTCGTAAAAGAAGCACTCGGCCTTAACTCCCAACTAATGTAACAAAAGGAAGTTCTATGCTAGAAAATCTCGCAAATAAGTCCTTATTGCGAGATGAATGATAAGCTAACAAGCCAAGTCGTCGACATGAGACTTGAGTATGACAAAGTCCATCAATGGATTTATGACTTTATCACCTGCCAAGAATCGAAAGATGAGAGGAAGGCTAATTTTCCAAAATTGGAGGAATCACATAAAGAAATTATATTTGCAGACTGGGACTCTCAGCTCAAGCAAGTAGAAAGGGCAATGACGGTCACGATAGCAACAACAAACAACATCATTGAAGCCATTACCGAAAATCTACATGGTTCCAACCTCATTGCATAATCTATACGAGGATTTCTTCCAAACGCGAATCAACTAGAGCAACAATGGAGATAGGAAGCAAAGGAAAGGGAGGAGGTGATCAGACAAACGAGCAAGCTGAACTGGGAAGCATACTAGCAATTCTTAGTTAAACCATATAACCAGTGGATGACATTTCGATGCTTAACTACCTCCACACAAAAAATGGTGCCAGCACTAACAGATGCTATATTTACTGGACAATTGAAATCCACAATCAGCCAACCAACACAACTCAAACCAATGACAGATATCTGTGATCTTAACAATCAAATGCAAAGGAGTTAGTCAGTTTGTTTTATTTTTATTTTAGTTTTATTTATCATAATATGAGGAAGGTCATTTAAACCTCCTAATCTATTTTCGTAATAATCTATTTTAGAACCTATAGTTTTAGTATTTAAACCCCTCTCATGCATTTAGAGAGGGGTCTATAAATTTTATTAGAAACATTCTTCAAAACATGCACTTCTGTACCTTTGAGGAGGTTCTCATGGAATAAATGGAGCATGATCTATTTTATTTTGAATATCTGGCATGCTCTACTGTAATTGCACTTTTGCACTCCTAGATGATGTTGGATTGATTCGAATTAGGTAGATATTGCTTAAACACATGAGCAGAACTTATCATATATGGTACTTTTATTTTGTGATTCTATTTTATTTATGTATCAGGCAATAACTTTTCTTCAATTTTTTAATGTATGAAAGTTTGAATTTCAGTTAGCATTATTCTTCTTTTGTATGGTGTTGGCTTTAATTTTATGTTGAATATATGAATGATTCTATGTTTTGACTAACTATTTATCCATAAATATTATTGTTAAACGGTTTCACTTCTTATTGCAATTTAATGATTTTTATTACCAATTTCTATAGGATATTATTGTAGATCACATATCTTACTTTATTCCTGGGCATAGTAATAGTTTAATAGTGTTCAAACAAGAATACATGCATGTGTTTAAATAGTTTAAATTATATTACACTTAGCTTAATGATTCTCCCATTACATCATATATCACCCCATCAACACTATCAAAATCTCTTTTGGGAAATTGGTCCCATTATCCCTAGTCAGAACCACTACACCAAACGGAAAAGGAATTGCTAACCAAGGTCCAGACAGAGTGGTTTTCCCCCATGTTATAGCAACGATTTTTGAGACTTCAATAGGTTCATATAAGTTACATACATGAAGAGGATAAATTGAGGAGAGAAAGAGCCCATGGAAATGGATGAGTGGAAGATGGGCCCTCCTCATGTAATATTTTATTTAAATAGAAACTTGCCTGCCTTTCTACATGCCCAAGTCCTTGTTAAATGATATGCTCCCCTTTGTAATATAATACGAAGGCTCCTCTCCACATCATTTTGAGAGTTCATCCCATGTGGGATTCATTGGGGCACCAAAATAAAACCCCGGGGATGAAACTCCCAAGGTGACATTTTCTTGGTTGGGATGGTTTTAAGTAAAACAAAAATGTTTTATTTATATTGTTTTCTAATATTTTTATATATTTTGAGTATTATTTAATTTAATTTTAATTAAAGATTAAATAGTCACAAGTTAATTTATATTTAAGTGTTTGTTATAGATAATTTAAAAATTAATTAAATTAAAATTCTATTTACATAATTATTAAGTTAAAAAGTTACAAAATTAATTAATTAATTAATTAATTAACTAAATTAATTATATTTACAAGTTCATTTAAAATTAACTTTAATTAACTTAATTAATTTGGTACTAATTAACTTAATTAATTAAAAAATATTTGCACATTAAAATTAATTTTATTTACACTTTATAAAATCACAAGAAAATACATATTTACATATTTTAAGCTTAGGCGATAACAATAACCGAGTTTTGACCAAGGACATGTTTCTAATTGTAAGCTAGAATTAAGTGAAACTTTAATCATTGGAAAGTTGGCAGCAAAATGAAAGCAAAGTAGACTTGAAACGATAATCAAGAAAAAATAGAGTAGTCAAAATTAGGCAAATTAAAGGATTCTAGGGGTGATATTAGCCAAAATTTACGTGGAGGGCCCGATAAATTCAAAGAAATTAAGGGGCTTGGTTAAGGCCTCAACACCACATAAGGACATTAGGGAAGCTCATATCACCTATCACAATCATAATATCATTTACATTCTAATGAAAGGAATATAAAATATATAATGCCCACACATGACCAAAAATTGAAAACACGACTAGTTGAGAGTTGGAATTACACAAAAAATTGGCACATAAGGTATCTTTGTCATGAATTAGTATAAAATAGTCCGTAAAGACCATATTAAGATGTATGCAGTTGTGGAGAAATAATGAATCTGCTTATCTCACCAACAACCATATAATTTCTTCACACATTTCAAAGGGTGCCATCTATTGATTCATTATTAAATATATGATACCATTGATTAATTTGAACACTCAATTTTTGGCATTGCCACTCAAAATTGATATAATGAATTTGCTTATCTCACCAACAACCATATAATTTCTTCACACATTTCAAAGGGTGCCATCTATTGATTCATTATTAAATATATGATACCATTGATTAATTTGAACACTGAATTTTTGGCATTGCCACTCAAAATTGATTTTGAAACCGCAATTTGGATAACCTTTCCATTGTCTACTACAATTCTTGAATCCTAAACATAGTGCACTCTCATTTACAACAATGCCATCGAGCTATTTTTCAGAATGAAGCTTTTAAAAATGCACTCAAATTTAGGGTAAAAAACTAGGCATAAATTACAAAAACGTAGTATAGAGAAATAACCTTTTACAAACAAGAGAGGGTAAAGAGACATATTGTTACAGAAATAGGAAGAATGTTGACTATCTAGTGTCAAGCTCAGTGCGAAGTCCATAAAGGGCATACATAAACACTAAAATCTCTCTAACTCCTTACTTAAGAATGAAAGGTTAAAAATACTAGAAACATATTTCCATAAAGGGCATACATAAACACTAAAATCTCTCTAACTCCTTACTTAAGAATGAAAGGTTAAAAATACTAGAAACATATGATGAACTACTGGATAAATAAAATAGAGTATTACTGCATCTATAAGTTCAGGCCTCGTACATACATTCTAGTGATGTTATGCGCCACGGAGTAAACACCCAACCAATTCTCACTGAAAGGACAAACCAACACTTTGAACCCATCTTGTGGGAGGAGGTAATCCCAGGTTTGTATATAGAACATTTATCGCAAATAATGCAAACCAAACAAGACTACAACCATTAAAAAAATTGTTTCAATTTCTAATATTCAACTATCTAATACACAAAAAGTTTGAATATTTTTCTAGTATAAATTGAACAAACCTTATGAAATAATTAGTCATCAAAAGTAATCATAAGTGATCATAAAATGTTTCATATCAAGAATCAAATACTTGAGATAGATATACATATCATAAAAGAACTACCAAAAACATCACTAAAAGCTTATCATATTGATTGTCTATAAATCCATATGTTAAAGAGAGATTCAAAACTAGAAGTTGTCTAGCGAAGGTCAATGAAGAGTATTTTGCAAATAGGTTGTATTTTGCAAATTCTTCAAATAAATTTCGATTTCCTTCAAATGAAGTGAAGAGGCTTACTCAAGATTGACCGATAATATCTCCACTTGTACAAGATAATATTTTAGATAAGACTCCTTACATTTTTCCAAGTTAGGGTTTCAAAGATTAATTTCAAAACAATAAAGTTGGTACAGCTTAGTGAAGAAGAAGGTGTGATTTAAATGGAAAAAGCTTGCTATTAAAAATGAAATGACTCAATTCTCTCAAAATATTAAATCTAAAAGAGGAAATACTTTTTGCGCTCAAAGAGACTTAAATATAGAAAATAGGAAAAATGTTAGTCGTGAAAATTATACCAAAATGGCAACAATTTCTTAACACGGTCCATTAACAATTTATTAATTTTGAATTTTTCATAGAATTAGAAAGCACTAATAACTTGATGAAAGTAAATATTTACCTTCTTGATAACTTGACATCCATATAATAGAAGAATAAGAACCAAAAAATGGCCAAAAAGTTTATTTTCTAGTCCTCTTCTTTGCTTTGATGTACCATCGTCAAAGAACTAGACACAAATTTGAACATGACATCAATGATACAACAAAAAAACAAAACCAAGAATTTGAACATGACATCAATGATGCAACAAAAAAACAAAACCAAGGAAACCTTCCCTCGATGAAGCTACCTAATTCGTAGAGGAAACCATGATGCAATGCTCTACATAATTCGACGTTCGACGTATGATCGTTAAAGACAAGTGTAGCACATGCAACTTATATTCGATGTTGACCATCACAAACAAGTATAATACATGTGCCTTATATCAATGGTGCATGGTCCAACCACAATTAAAAAAAAAAAAAAAATTAAGATATTTTAGAATACCTTAGATATTAATTACAATGTGCACACCCCTCCTATGCATTTATTTCCAAACATGCAACTCGTTAAATGTGTGGCCACACCTACATATTGTACACGTTCCCGTTACTAAAGGATTTGGATGGTAAGGAGAGGACTAGTTATTTTTCTTTGGATTTGGTCATACTCCTAGTAGGGACATGATGCTTGTAGTCCCCTAGCCCATTCTTACTTGGATGCTAAATTAATTGAATCAATGCCTTGAACTAGATTGGATGCTTCAGGTGTTGGTGGACCTAGTTAAGGATTAGATGTGAAGCCTGCTGCTGCCACAACAACGTTGTTGACAAGTCTAATGGAATATGTTTCAAGATGATGGAGGATTCCATTTAACTTGAGAGCACTAGTTGAAGCTGCAACCAGGGTGGGTGTGCTCCTCCTTCTATCCCCTCTTATTATACAATACCTTTATTACTATAAGCAATGCAAAAACCATGCATACATGCCTAAGTGAGAATTGTAAGAAATGGGATGTTTTTAGTTTATAGATACATAAGGAGGATATGTTTAACTTAGGTTGAATATTATATTTCCCTTATTATCACCTTACATTTAATAAATATAAATTGAGTATCATCACCGTGACTGAGTAACAGAAAGGGAATCAGTAACAACAAGTGGTGATTATAGTGTTTAATAAGAAAAAAAATTAGTAAGTGAATTATGGAGACATGACATTCATGTATGTACGTGTTGTGTATTAGCTCTATGTTAAACTTGAAAGGAATTACACATCTCCCTAATAATAAAATAAACACATATATAATCAATACCCCACCCTCCAACATATTAAGGCTAGAATCCAATCAATACCCCACCCTCCAACATATTAAGGCTAGAAGCCAATCAATACCCCACCCTCCAACATATTAAGGCTAGAAGCCAATCAATACCCCACCCTCCAATATATTAAGACTAGAAACCATTACAAAAATATATTTAATATAAACTTAGGTAAAGAAGACAAAAATTATTCTTCTCAATCACTCATTAAAAACACAATTAATTATATATAATATAATTTAATTAAAATATATTATTTATTGAAAACATTTATTTTTTATTAATAATGTTTTAAAATTTCATACGTATTCTGTGTTGTGAAAAAAATAATTACACAACTCTATATTAGACAATACTACTATTTTAAGATAAGAAACAACTAATTATTCAATTTTTTTTTTAATAAATAAATAAAAAGTATATTAAACATGCAAAAATATTTATATTAAACATAAAACTGTAAAATACAAAGTATAATGCATAGATATAAATATGAAATAAATATTTGGTTTTAATTTTGTATGTAGATCATCTTATATTCAAGACCATACCAATTTTGGAACGAAATAATATTAGCGTTCAAAACAATTCTAGCATATATTTAGGTATTCTCTCGTTAAGAGCAACCTGAGAGACCTCTAAATAACTTTATCTTAAACAATTTTATCATGGTTAGTATCTTATTAAACAATTTTATCATGGTTAGTATCTTATTAATACTGATCACTATTTTTAAACAATTTTATCATGGTTAGTATCTTATTAAACAATTTTATCATGGTTAGTATCTTATTAATACTGATCACTATTTTTAAAAATTTTTAGACAAGTTATATCACATCAAATATTACAAATACGAGAGCTTGTCCATACTATTAAAAAAGGAAGGAACCATGCATGAATTGAAGAATTATGCAAGGTCATGCATAGAGGAGTCGATAGGTACTTCTGATTGTGTTTTTTTAGATGTGTGATGTTTTACACCATCATAGGAAACTGAATAGCATTTCTGATACACTTTCAAAGAAGGGCCATTGCATAGAGTTTAGAATTGGAATTTTTCAAAAGGTTGGAAAGATCCAGTTCACTCGATGATTTTTGTACTTGTATGGGTGATCTACACGCACTTTTGTTTTTTAGGATGAAATTACCTTTTTAATATACTGTTTTATATTTATGTTTTAGTGAATCGACATAATTCAAGAATC
>APFE030242378.1:78662-132297 GCA_000404065.3 Pinus taeda
GAGAGAGAGAGAGAGAGGATTCTGAAACCTACTCTAATTTTCGATAAGTAAAATCTAGTAAAAAAAAATACAGTAATACTGATAAATAAAAATAGGAATAAAAATAACAACCGAGAAAAGGAAATCCAGAAAACTAAAAAGAAACTAAAATTAAGTGGAAAAGGTCGGGACTCCAACCATCATCACAGTTCAAATTCCGAGACAACTTTTCAATTTCATTAGCTTTCTTGAACTTACGGTGATGGAAATGATCAATTTTAGCAAGGACTCGGGCATCCTCAATGCATATACGATGCTATACGATGCTAAATTAGTCTTTTCCGCTTGTTCAGCCAAAGTCGAATAATGTGTCCTCCCATGTTTTGTGTCAACAACATGTTCATGGATCCTTTGACTTATGGATCTGTTAGTCTCACCAATGTATAGGGAGTACCACAAGAACAAGGGATGAGATAAACACCCTTCAAATCCTTGAGGTCCATTTGGTCATTCACTGACCTCAGGGAGCTCTTAATGGTATTTAGGGGTCTAAAGGTTGAAGAGACATTATGCTTCCTCAGAATCATAGCAATCTTATCAGTGAACTCTTGGATAAACAGAAGAAGTACCCCAAAGAACCTATCCTTGGGATATTTCTTAACCTTTAGATCTTTTTTAGCTTTAAGGAAGACTCTATGAAATTGATCCATACTATAACCATTACAGACAAAAACATTCAAGAGGTGGGTGTTTTCATCATCGAGGTGATTTTCATTACGAACTCTTAATGTCCTAGTGGTTAGGGTGTTGAGCACAACTAGCTTTTGGGCAGGGAAATGATGAGATTTAGCATTAAGATATTGCTCTATGTGAGTTTTCTTCCAAAAGTCTTATTGGGAGAAAGAACCATCCTCTTCTTTAGAAATAAGGATGCCAAGAAAAGGAAAACGACCATCGATATCACATTCCATAGTAAACATAATGGAACTTGATTGGTTTTTAAGATGATGAAAAAAGAGGTCCAACTTTTCTTGACCATGGGGCCAAGTGACACAAGTGTCATCCACGAATCTCTCCCACAGTTTTGGATGGAATAGAGCCAAGTACAACACCTTTGATTCAGATAGCATTGTTGTTGTTCTTCTTCAAATATGTATAGATTATTTGGAGTTCTTTTGCCTTTGATCACTGTTTTACCTGTATCAAGATCACGAACAAGACATCCATTTGACTTGAATATTACCTCGGTTCTTTGATCACACATCTGGCTGACGCTTAGAAGATTATGCTTCAATCCATCAACATACAAAACATTTCCAGCCTTGACCTTTTCTTTTAACCGAGCAATGCCTTTTCCTTTTATAGTTGCAGGAGTATCATTTCCAAAAGAAACTTTCTTTCCCTTTTCTAGAGCAGAGTAAGACTCAAGTTTTTCTTTCTCACCTGTCATATGCTTCGAACATCCACTGTCAATGTACCATAGATTTTCTTGTCCCTCTGCATAAAATGCTATCCCACATCTTTCTGTTTGTGGTTCCTTTATTCTCCATGTTTTGGTGCTTGAGGCTTGTTCCTTTTTCTGCTGAAACCTGCTCCTGCATTCAGAATCTTCATGACCAAAGTTATTGCAAATAGAACATTCAACTTCATTTTCAAGAGTCGAAAAGTTGTTGTAGGTCCTTTTTGTAATCCCGGTCATACTTCTTTGTTTTTGAGCTTCTCTAGTCATGATTGTCTTATATGCAACACATTGAGCTGCTTTGTGACCAAAGTTATGACAAGAAAAACATTGTCCATTGAAGAAACTTCTGCGGTTATCAAATCTACCGGCCAAGTGATTGTAATCTCTATTGTTATTCATTCTTGAACCAAATTGAGAAGACTTTACCTTGGCTGGTTGTAGCTTTTGTTCACTCTTAAAACAGATTACCCCTGATAGCCTTTGTTTGCAATTTGTCCCTGCTTTACCTGATAGTCTCCATTGTGATTTTTCTCACTCCTTTTTGCTGCATCAAGATAACTTTTTGAAGTGGATGCTTGAGAAGTTTCTCCATTATAGCCCAGACCTGTTCTGTTTAGAGGAGAACGCTGTACATTGATAATCTCATCCAAAGTTTCAGATCCTTTGACAAACTTAAGATTAATAGCTTTTGTTTTCTCAATCTCTTTTCTAACAGCAACAATTTCACCTTCTAACTTTTCGAAATGTTTTTCCTTTTCATCAATTTGAAATTGTAGAGTATCAATGATCATATTCTTTTCTTCTATACATCTCTTGAGTCTAGTAATTTCTTCAAAAAGGTTATCCACATCTATAGCATCCATATAATCATCATCTTCAAATGCCATTAACAGTTTATATTCATTACCTCGTTCATCTTCATCACTATTTGATAGACCATCACTATCTTCATGAGTGTAGTAGCTTTTCTTAATTGCACCCTGTTTCTTGTTCCATCTAGCAGGTTCCTTTCCTTTATCCTTATAAGGACATTTTGCAGCATAATGACCTACTCTTCCACAAGAAAGCATTTAAAAGGTAACTTGCCTCTGAACCTTCCAGAACCCCTTTGAAGATTTCTGACAAAGTTTGATTCTTCTTCCTCTTCTTCTGGGACGTGGCTTGCTTCATAATAATCTCCTTTGCCTGATGCCTTGAAAGCAGCTTCTCTTCTATCTGATGAACCTCCCTTTCTCATTTCATAAGCAGTTAGAATTCCATGTAGCTGAGACATAGTAAGAATTCGTAGATTTTCTTTTTCTTCTATTGCAGATACTTTAGATTCAAACTCGGGGGACAATGATCTTAGAACCTTTTCAACCACAATAGCCTCTTTTATTTCTTCACCCAAATTTTTCATACAATTAACAACTTCATCTACCCGAAGAAAATAGTTAGCCACACTTTCATCATTATACATCTTGAGAGTCTCATACTGAATCCCGAGAGTTTGAAGTTTGGCAAGCTTTACCTGTTCATCTCCTTCATAGCTCGTGACAATTTTGTCCCATATCTCTTTTGCGGATTTATAGTGCATTACCTTCATGAATTCCGATTGGGAAATACATCCTAATAGGGTACTGACTGCTTTTGCATTTGTTTCATACTTCTTTTTCTCGTCTGCATCTGTAGGAGTAGTTGAAGGAAAAGCATAGCCTGTCTCTACGATATTCCAAACTTCTGTACTAAGAGATTGAAGATAGGCAGTAACTCTTACCTTCCAATAATTGAAGTTTGTCCCATCAAAAACCGGTGGCCTGATAGATGCTTCCCTCTCGTAGTTGCTCATGATGAAAGATCTTCCTTCAAGCGATCAAGCTTCTTTAAAAGGACCTGCTCTGATACCAATTGTTGAAAATAATACTGAGAGGGGGGGTGAATCAGTATTATCTAGTCCTTTTAACAATTCTTCCTTATTTATACTTTGAATTATTTTTGCATATCAGTACCATAAAACAATGAGCATGAACAAGAAAAACAGGCAGTCACATCAAAGAACACCAGATATAAGGTGGAAACCCAATGTGGGTGAAAACCACCTCCTGCAATATGTCTCTATCTTCTTTCAAATTAGAAAATCCTTTTACAATGGTCTTGTACTAGTGCAGTCCTTTACCAGCACACAGGTTGCAACCTGCAGAGAGCTACAAGTCTCTCTCATTTTCCAGTCTCTCCTTGAAGGGAGCTACAACCCCCTACTTGTTTTCTTTCAAGGACCACTTTTCATAAATTTTCAAACTAGATCCATAAATAGCAAATGATCATCACGTACCAGTAAGTCACCCAGATAACCAGATCCACAATAATAGAAAACTAAACCCAGAACACCTTATGTGGCATCTCCTGCGGCTCCTCCTGCGGCGTCTAATGCGGCGCCTCCTGTGGCGTCTCCTGCGGCGCCTCCTGCGGCGTCTCCTGCGGTGTCTCCTGCGGCGCCTCCTGCAGCGTCTCCTGCGGCGCCTCCGCACTTCCGCAGCTGCAGCGCTCGAGAGATCACCCTTCATAGATTCACTTTCCACTTCACTTTCATATAGATCGAGCTTTTGAAACAATAACCCAATATTTCAGATCTTAAGATATTCAACCCAAAAGCATACACAAGCCAAATGATCTCCTTTGCTTTATATAGGCAAGCTCTACCTCAAATCATGGACCAATACCACGGGCCAAAACCATAACAAACCAATACCATCAACTCAATACTAGGATCAACACGTCTGTCGAGATGCCATGGTCCAAAAACCATAGGTTCAAATTCCAAGGACTAACTACCATGGACCAAAGGTAAGTTTTCCCACGTGAAATAAACTTTTCTCTGCATAAAATTCCGTGAACTTTTCTCCACATGAAATAAACTTTTATAAACTTTTCTCTGCATAAAATTCCGTGAACTTTTTCTCTTGTGTACTTCTTAATTCTCATCATATTGAGAGCCATGCCATGGGTGTTGCCATCAAGTACAACATCTGTAACATATAACCATACCAGAAACATAATGCCAACACTTTTGGCATTAGACCATGGAGAGAGGACTAAAGTCTCACCTGAAGTAGTATGGGGGAATGCTAGAACCAAGTTTCCACACCCTTGAGATGGTTGTGATGTTGGTTTATTCCAACTATACATGCATTTGCATAGGTGGCTTTGCTCTCTACTCTATCCTTCAGTGCCTTTGTAAAATGTTACAATCGGCTTCCACATAGCCCTAACCAGGAGATGAAGTCCTTTCGCGCTACTAGGGTAGCGAACTGTGATATCTCTCAAACTAGGTTAAGTATCTTACTTATCTTATTAGTAGAACTTAGTTAGCTTCACATAACCAAATGTTCTTACTTGCATTCACTTAACCAATATATTTATACACATTCGCACATCATTTAAGAATTAGAAGTGAAATTCATACCCAATATAACAGATGCATAAACAGGAAATAAGTACATAGAATGGTAAAAAAAACTTCTCTTTATTAATGATTCCTGATGGTTACAGACCCATCTCACCCTGTGCGCTCAACTACAGGGGTCCGCACACTCAGCTGTAGAGCCTCTGCCTACGCTATGACCCAAAATGTATACTTACAGTTTAGAGCTATCTCACATACATCTTCATTGCTTAGACCTTATGTTTCTAACTATTTAGAGCTTAGCTCTGTTTATACAATCCCATGGTCCGCAGACCATGGGTAGATCTTTTACAACTGACATTACATTATCAAAATAAGGGCGGAAAACTCTATGACTCTTTAACAACTACACGCTCCTCACCCACAAAATGTGGAGTCTTTACATTGGAATTACAAAATTGGACCAAAATCTGGGATGTAAGCCCCAAAACTGCCCTTGGGGGATTCCATGCCCAACAAGGACCAAAGTAACACCACCCTCGTGACTGAATGGGGTTTTTTCAATATACAGTGATGCCTTTTGGGCTTAATGTTTCCCTTGCAATTTTCTATAGGGTGGTAATTGTGGCTTTCAAAGAATTTATCCATAAATTTTTGGTGGTCTACTTCGATAAGTGGACCGTGTTCAAGTTAGTAAAGTGGCATGTTGCTAGACTGTGCCTCATGTTGGATACTTGTCGAAAGCATCAGATAGCCCTTCATTTGAAGAAATGCATATTCTGTGTACCCTACAAGATTCTCTTGGGCCGTGTTGTTTGCAAGCATGGATTGATGGTAGACCCTACCAAAAATGTAGTAATCATCAATTTGGATGCCCCAAAGAATGTTAAACAACTACATGAAAAGTTGGGCCATATAGGATATTATAGGAAATTCATTAAAACCTATGTGCAAATCATTGCGCCCATGGAAAGATTGTTGAAAAAGGATGCGACATTTAGCTAAGATGAGAACTGCCAAAAGAGTTTGGATATTTTGAAGGAGAAAATGGTCACCGTGCCCATTTTAGTGTTCCCCGAATGGAGGGAGGAGTTCCATGTTCATGTAGATGCTTCCTCCATCATGCTAGGAGTTGTTATAACCCAACCAAGCGAAGGAGATATCAGCCATCCAATAGCATTTGTAAGTAGAAATTTTCTAAGGTTGAAAAGAACTATTCCAAAAAGCGAAGGTTTAGAAATGGTGTATGCGCTACAGAAATTCAAGCATTATGTTTTGGGTGTGCACTTCAGGATGTATATAGATCATTTTGATCTAAAACACTTGGTCAACAAGCCAATGTTGGGGAGCGGAATTTGGAGATGGTTGCTTCTTTTCCAGGAATATGATTTTGAAGTAATTGTGAAGCCAGGGCAACTAAATGCTAGTCCAAATCACCTATGGCGCATTGAGAATGGCGATGAGCCTACGAGCCTAGAGGAAGGGTTCCTGATGCGCATCTCCTATATGTTCATGTAGTAGAAGATAATTTCGCAGATATAATTCAATTTCTATCTATAGGCACTACTCTTGAAGGGTACTTGATGCTGGCATCATGATGTATGTGTTGTACTTGATGGCAACCCACTTGTAGCAGAACAACTCACTTATATATGGTAAGTAGATGAATCTACCAAAGAGATATCAGATGTGATAGAATGCATGATAGTAGTGGTTGCAGATGTGATGAAATGAAGGGTAGCTTCAAGGAATCAGTTCAGAAGGCAACTCACTTAGATGAAAGATCATAATATAGCAAAATTACAGATCAGTCTTCACAGAATGAAGAAAGAGAGGTATACACAGGTTCACCATTGACCAAACCACGTATACACGCAGGTTAACAAAAAAAAAGGAGCACGTAACGTAAACATGCACTTTCACAGAAAGAAAAGTGTTCATACCTTGGAAAACTAAGTTTTGGTCTGAAGTATTTGGTCCAAGGTATTGGTCCTAAGTGGTTTTGGTCCATGGTATTGAGAAAGGCCTAAAACTATATAAGGAGGAGATGATCATTAGGCCAAGATGGACAAGTATTGAATATTTGATAAAGGGAGAGATCCAATATGCAGGTTATGGGTTTCTGATGCTCTGCTTCATCTAAACCGAGGATGAACCTTAGCAGTTGATGGAGGACAAGATCTAATGATGGATTGGGATCCTGAGGCTTAGATTGAATTATCTCTATATGGTTTGATCATGTTTATTCTAGATCTTTTTACTGATGCATGTGTTGTTCTATAAATATTATGATCCGGGTATAACTGAAGTCTAGAATAGCTGCAAAATTATGAATGAATATTTACAGATGTATACATTGGTTGTCTTTGGTAAAAGTGCATATACATGCAGGTTCGACACACCAAAGCAGCATATACCTTATGAATGATGATGTTTGAAGTTAGAGTTGGTTCTGGTTGTTGATGCAGAGTTCTGGGTTTTGCTTTATGTTCTAGTGACTGCATTCTGGTAACAATGTTCATTGTGATTTGCTTCAGTAATGATGGATGAGATCTAATGATGGATCAGGTTCATAATGACTTATCATTATGTGATCTGATGGACTAGATCTGATTGCGAACACATGTTTTATGCTTTATATGTGATGATATGGGTATGTCTGAAGTCGGGAAGAGCAACGAAGTTATAAGTAAGTATTTGGAGATCTATACGTTGGTTCAATTTGATAAAGTTGTTTATACATGTTGGTTCAACACTTCGAAGTTGCGTATACACTATGATGCATGGTTTTGAGGTTACACCTAGTTTTGAATGATGATGCAGTGTTATGGGTTCAAATTTGTGTACTGGTTACAGTGACCTCTCTGTTCCAACTTATTGATTGAATTTGATTAATTCTGAATGAATCGTTGATTCAGTTGTGATAAAGGTTCAGTAATTGTTTGATTCATTAGTGTCAAATATTCATGGGTTGTCAATGATTAATTGAGTTTGGTTGATTAAAAAAGTAATTATTGAGTTGTGTTCCAGGAGTATCTAGTATGAAAATTTATGAAACATGGTACATGGAGGAAGAAAGAAGGTTGTAGCCTTCTGTAGGTCGGTGCCTACATACTAGTAAACATATTGGCTAGTACAAGAGCTAGGGAGTTGTATCTCCCTTCCAGTAGAAGCTGGAGAACGAGAGAAGGTAGTAACCTTTTGCAGGTAGAAGCCTGCATACTGGTATGAGTCTGCACCAATACAATGTTGTAAATAGATTTTCTTATTATTAAAAGAAGACTGAGACAATGACAACAGGTGGTTTTGGCTTATTGGGCCCTAACCTAGGTTCAGAAAAGTTTTTAGCCAAAAAAATCCCACAGCTACCGACCCTTTTGACAACAGCCCGCAGAGTGCAGACTGAGGTCTCACCCAAGGTAGCAGGGGAGGATGCTGGAACTAGGCTTCCGCACCCTTGGGATGTCTAGATGTGGTTCGGAGGGTTTGCGAACCATTCTGTGGCTTCACACTAGTTTACTTCCGTGTAGATCTGGAACAAGGAACTTCTTTAAGTGTTATTATTTATGAGTTTGTTATAGATCAGATCTACTCTTTACAGTCTTTAAGCAAACATTTAAACTTAAAAGCCCATGTGCGCAATTATAATAGAAGATATATAACTTCAGAACATAAGCAATAAATAGATCTGCGAGAAAACACACAATGATTCAGAAATTCTTATCTTTATTGATCTTCTCTTCAATACACCTAGATCTACCCTGCACACTCAACTGCAGGGTTCCGCACACATAGTTACGGACTCTACCAAGCCTCTATGCAAATAACTGTAGAGCCTCTATCTACCTACCAACACCCTTAACTCGAACTTACAGACTTAGAAGATATTGTCTTCACAAACCCATAGGACTCAGATCTATCCAAAACCAAGAACTACCTTTTACCAAGAACTTTCTTGGGCGGACAACCCTTTGGCTCAACCTATTACATTTCGCACTCCACATATTTCAGAGATTTACAATATCATTATCCTAACTTATAGGCTTTAAGCCCCAAAACTATTATGCGGTACCTCCGCTACCCAACAAGCCCCCAACACAATCATTGTGACTCATCCTAAATCACTCATTGTTATGGCGATACCCACTGCCTATGCTCCGTGATTCATGTACCTGTGAGTGACACACTGCTCCCTCTTTGTCTCCTGCAACACTTCTTCCAGCTCCTGCTCCATTGTCGCTACCAATTCACACAATCAATACTGCTCATTCTGCTCTACTTGGTTAACATAGAACACCCCCTCATAGGATTTTAGCTCTAGCTGGGGTGCCACATATGGGAACTCCTCGTACCAACGTAGCCATTTCCTAATTTCATATCTTCTGTACGCACTTTTTTCTGTAGCTTGTGTTGCAATTTTGCAAGACCATTCCTACTGTCTATGAGATCCCAATCTTGAAGGTGCATTAGAGATGACCTATTAACTGCAATTCCACCATTTTTCTTCGTATTTACAGCCTTTCCCTTATCTTTCATGGTTCACCATCTAGCCCATGGGTGAGGCAGCAACATCCGAACTAGTTCTGCTTCATCTCTACAAATGCGGAACTCTATGTGGTGCCCACAATTATCAACACCATCCTCTTCAGAAAGCCCTACATCTCTAATGGCCATATCACAATCCTCAGGCTTACTCCTTGAGTGTAGATAATGAACAATTCCATAGTGGTGGGAAGGTACAATAGCTTACTATTCTCAGAAGTGTAGCTCGTTCGGTGGATGCCCCTCTGTGACTTATAAGTGTCTTAAAATTCAAATTCGTTGGCTCGTACCTTTTCTGCTGCCCTCATGCTAAGCTTGTGGCAGATCGCTCTAGATCTAGCTCGTATCTAGTCCCTTGATTGCCCAGTGTCCACTCCCTTTCACCATAACTCAGACATCTTGTCATGAATAGTGACAACAACGGTCACTTTTCTACTTGTCAATGCAGCAACACATCCCTTTCCGTGAAATGTGACCCTTGTGATAGACCACATCTACGCGCATCCCAGTTGTCACATAGCTTCCCCCCAGAATGCTTTATCATCCTGCACTCTTTTTCAATTGGCTGGAGCAGTGAGACTATCCTTCAAGCGGTTAGTCAAGTGGTTGGCCCACCTGTGTAGAGCTTCAGGTGACTGCCATTTATTCTTCCCAGGAAGGGGTCTCCATTAAGCTTGGCAAGCTGGACCACGCCTCCATCTATAATTTCTTTGACTACATAAGGTCCCAACCAGTGCATGCAGAGCTTGCCAAGGAATTTCTCGAACTTTCTGTCATACAGTAATACTAGATCATTCTCTTTGAATGTGTGCATCTTGATATGGTGATCATGCTAAGATTTCTCTCATTGCTTCTGTACTTGCTAATGAAATCCTCCTAGAAATCACTCCTCCTCAAGTTCCTCTGGTTGCACGATCCTTTCTTTCAAAGCTCCATGGTCTGCCATCCCTGTCGCCGCTGCTATTCATAAACGAGGTATAATGTACTCCATTGGCATGATGACTTCCTTGCCATAGACTAACTAGAAAGGTGTTTGGCCCGTCAACTTCTTCACGTTGTTTAGTATGCCCATAGCATACCAGATATGCACAAATCCCAATCTTTGCGCTACACATTACATACCATGGTCAACGCTATCTCCAAATTTTTGTTGAACGCTTCAACAGTCCCATTTTCTTGTGGATGGTACAACATACTCTGTTGATGGTATATTTGAAATTCCTTTGCAAGCACGCTGATATTCTCATTTAGGAAATGTGTTCCACGGTTGCTCATTAGAATTTGTGGACATCCGAAACACGTTAACACATTATCGAACAAGAATTTAGCATTGTATTGGCCATGCAGTCTTTAACCGGCTATGCTTCCGCCTATCGGGTCAAGTACTCTGTCGCTGTGATGATATACCATATTCTTGTTTTTCTTGGAGGTGTGATAGGCCCCACAAAATCGATCGCCCATTTCTTAAACAGTTGCAGCATCATTTGTGGCTTCAATGGCATTTCATCCCTCTGCGATGGTTTCCCAATGCATTGACATATGTCGTAGGCCTGACAGTATGCTTTCGAGTATTGATGTAGAGTTGGCCACCATAGTCTAGCACAAAGAATCTTCTTTGTTGTGGCGTAGCCTGCATAATGACCTTTAGCAACCCCCTCATTTGCTTCAGCCAGGATCTATCCTCGCTTGAATTTAGGTACATATCTGCGTAATATTTCGTCATTGCCCGTTTTGTAGAGGTGCCTTGCAATAACAGTAAAATTTGTTGCACGTATCACCAATTCTCTCTTTTGCTAAATGGAATATCCCTACAGTGCGGTTCCTGTGGTTAAGAAGTGGATTATATCCTTTAAGTGGCCATCTACGGTGCATACTGCATACAACTGGGCATCTGGTAGTCCTTCCTCTAAATTTGTGGGCTCTTTGCCATTCTCAATTTAGGACAGGTGATCTAGGTCTGCATTTAGAAGTCTCAGCTTTACGACGACTTCAAAGTCATATTCCTAAAATAATAGCAACCATCTACATGATGCATCAACATGCACATGAAATTCGATTTCCCATTTTGGAAAGATCAATCTTTTCCTTAAGTGTTTCCAGACTTTTGTTACATTCCTCATTCCAGCAATAAGAAACATTCTGTTTAAGTAATTGTTCCATTGGTGTCGTGATCTGTGCATATCTTTTTATGAACTTATGATAATAACTAGTGTGTCCCAGTGTGGTGCGTAGTTGTTTGACACTTCACAGCACCTGAAGGTTGAGTATGACAATAATCTTTGCCTGATCCACCATCAGACCTTGCTTACAAACCACATGGCCGAGTAGGTTTCCAAAGGGGATGAGGAAAGTACACTTCTTTAGGTTAAGCGGAATTTGGTGCCATCAGCAAGTATCCAACATTAACCGTAAGCTTGTGATATGTTTCTTAACCAACTTGAATACGATCCAATCATCAGGATATATCTCTAAGAACTTGTGTATAAACTCCTTCAATGCAGCTACCACAACATGTGGGAATATTTCCGGCGCGTTCTTTAGTCCAAAGGGCATCACCATATATTGAAAGTAGCCCCATTCAGTAGCGAACATTGTTTTACTCCTATCCTATGGCGTAATCTTGATCTGGTGGTACCCTGAGAAGCTATCTGTAAAGGAGTAGGCTTCTTTTCCTCCAACATTTTCCAGTACCTCGCCTGTAAATGGCATCGGAAATGGATCATTAATGCATGCATCATTGAGCTTCCAGAGATCCACGCAGATGCAGATTTCACCTTTCTATTTTTTCTCCTACACCACTATAGGACTTACCTACTCAGAATCCTCCACTAGTTCAATTATTCTTGTTGCAAGCATCTTGTCCAACTCTTCACGGACCTTTGCATTATATTTTGGATTCAACTAATAAGGTCGCTGCTTAACTGGCTTTGCATCTGGCTTCAGGGTCATCTTCATCATTCCTAGGTCATCGAGGATCCCTTTTAACTTTCTAATTTTAGTTGGGAATAGATCTTGATACTCTTGAAGAAATTCGATGACCTTTTCCACTGTGGCATCATCCTAGTAGTCCCCAAGCGTTGCATACTTCAACTCTTCCTCAGTTTCGATGTTTAGTTGTTTTGTTTTCAATGGTGCGGTGATGTTTGGATCCTTGACTACTGGTCCGTAAACCTTGTGACTCCCCTCTATCTCTAGAATATTGATGTTTCTAGGTTCGTCCTCATGATCTTCTACCTGCACATTGTAGCATTCCAGGGCTTGGCTCAACTATCGCGACCAGTTTGGCTACATGATTTCTTCTGGTCCCAGTGGTATTTTAAAAATAGTGGCCTTCACCACCTACAACGTGTCATCCACAGTATCCATCCATTGATCTTCACAGAGTAACATTAACTAAAAACCTTCGTGCAAGATATCTCATTCACCTATACCATTTCAGAGCTCTGTTTTAGTACACCAGTTCCTTGAAATAACATCTAGGGTATGATAAAATAAGTGTACCCACTCCGGTTGAGGCTCTTCTCCATAGGCTTGGACCCGTCTAGTAAGGTGCATGCATGAGTCATCACGTCCATCATATTTCTTAGTTATTCATAGTTCCAGTTTCCTAAATCTTATCTGTGTCATGTTCCTACAGCCACGCCAATCGTCGAAGGTTCCTTCATGTGTTCCCACCAACGCACAGGCATCGCACACAATGCCCATCTCAATGCATCAAACCATTGGTGCTCTGGAACCACGCTTTCAAATTTGGTTAGGAATTCATCTACTACTATCAGCCCATCATACATCGACAATTTGTGATCCTAAGCTCTGAAGCAATATAGTGACATAGTCATTATATTGCAGTTTAACGTGGTTACCTGATTCAACTGATTATGCCACCGCTTGTCTTCCTCATTTGAATCTTTGGTGCAGGACTCTGCATGCCCCCACGATATTCTTCCTTCTGTAGTTGGATTGACACAATCTTGATTTCATACAGTAATTTTGTAGATATAATCTAATTCATCATCACTTCCTTCGTCACGCACAGGTTCAGTGTAACATGGTCCTTCAGCCAAGTCTAGCAGAATGACTATGCGGAATCACTTCTTTTCAAATATCATTTTCCACTTCTTTAAATTAATGACCCCATTCATATCGAAGGCCCAGTCTATCCCTAACAATGCAGGGTAAGGGCTGCTTTCATCCACGATTTATATTACCCAAAGGTTGTTCGAGTTCTCGCGCCTTCTATATCTACTGTAATTCCTTGTAGTCTTCCCATGTGCAAGATCTTTTGTTGGTTTGCCATCTGCAATTCAATAGGAGACCATTGTAGCATGGGCTTGGCCATGTGCTCCCAAGTTTGTTTAGGTAGTACATTGGCATCTGAGTCCAAGTCAAAAATGATTTGATCCATTTCATAGTCACCAATCTGCGCCATTAATTGCATTTCCCACCCAATTCACGACACATGTTTTTGCAATTTTTGGACCACGCGAGGTTCACCCGACCCGGCGCACCTACTGATCAATTCTTGTAATCCTTTAACCACCCTATTGTCATGATGCAATTTCATGCATGTCTCTAAAAAGGTAGTTAGCATTGAGGGATCCCTCTCTAGCTTGGATTGATCCTTACTACCTAGGGTAGAGACTTCCCCGAAGCTCTTCCTAGCTTCCAGATCTATCTCCTTACAAACCTCGACATCGTCCTTGGTTACTTTCCTCCCATCCTCACCTATAGCTATGCCACTTCTGAGCACCATTTTTATGTTGGGGTCTTCCTTGCGCGGTTCAACCCTCATCATTTGGACGTTTTGCATCGTCGTAGGTTGCGCTGCCCTCTTCTCCCATATCTATGCTATCAATGTGGGACAATCTATCATTTCATGATCGAACT
Source organism: Pinus taeda (assembly GCA_000404065.3). Lineage (NCBI taxonomy): Eukaryota > Viridiplantae > Streptophyta > Pinopsida > Pinales > Pinaceae > Pinus > Pinus taeda. The sequence continues at coordinate 92,915 of APFE030242378.1, forward strand.
ACTCAGAGTAAAGGCAAGATATTCTGGTCGGGTTGGTATAGTCCCATGCATAGTGTCTTGGTCCTCCAAAGTTGTAACATATTAGCTACTCGTGACCCCTTCCTAGCCCCATTCCTCCCCGTTCTCTTCCATTTTCCTGGAACCCACAATGCGCTATTGCCGTGGCTAGATCTTTACCTCGCGCTTCAGTCTGCATTTTGTAGGCAGGTGACCAGTCCATCAATAATTGATAACTACGTCAGTCTCGCTCCTCGTGGCCCACTGATCTGCAAAAGTTGCAAAATAGCTACTAGGGGTCTGGTTAAATTTTGGCAGTAGATGACAGTTGTCTATGTTGTGCTTTCCTCCCACTTGATAGATTGTGCACCAGAGCAAGGGTACCGTGCTTGGCCCTACTTGTGCCTCTGGTTGCAATGGTGTTGGTCACCTCGCTGCCACATAGTTCGCAAAGACTGGATAGTGATCCTTATTGTGACCCTAGCTTCTACACTTTATACACCACACTTCCTCCCAGACCTATGGCCGAGGTGCCTTTTCCTGTTTTAAACTCTGCATTTCTAAACATAAGTTTTGTATTTTCACGTGGATTTGCTTAACTACCAACCCCGGATCTTGTATTGGAGTTTCATGCAACCTCACCACTGTCTCTAATGCTTCAGCCTGAGTTAATATCTTTTTTTGTGACAGCACCATCCTCAGATGTGTTGTTAATGACACCACAAACCACGTGCAGTGCTGCGCATCCGACAATGTCATGTTCGCCTCGCGGATTGTACTTTTCAATCTCTATTCTAGATCCCATGGAGTTTCACTAGGCATCATCATGATCTCCTTGAACCCTATGGTCGACTGCGTTTCTGATTTCGGCTGGCTAAATTATTTTTTCAAGTAAGCCCGGATCTTTGCTATTCCCACATTCGAGTGATCAATTGAGTACTTTATATACCATGTCAGCACGTGGTCCCACAAAGCACTAACTATAGTAGCCTTTTTGAGGTTATCATTCTTAATTCCATGCACTTCCCATACTTCCCTTACCATGAACCAAAATTGTTCTGGATCTTCGCTTCCTTCTCCTTTGAACACCGGCAACTAGATCACGCTCATCATGTTTAACCTCTAGTTTGCATGTCGGTGTAGTAGGACCTACTATGAACTCATACTGCTCCTGATCCAATCAATCCTTAGACACTTTCTTCATACAGTTCTGTTGTGGTAAAAACACAACCCCCCCATTATTGATGTGTTTACTTCAAATAATGGGGACCCTTCCTATAAAAATTTTGGCTAAACACCTTTTAAGATTTTTATTAGTTGATTATTCTACACTTTTGTTAATTTTTCATTTTCTTTGGATTTTTGTTTTGATTGCTTTGTTAAAATCGATTTTTTATAAGCTTCCCATTGATGCTTCTTTCGCCTCATTTCGTCAACTGGTTCATAAATGACACTCCTTTGAAGTATCATTTATCTAGCCTAGGTTAAAAATGCATAAAATGTACAATATTGCATTTTGTAAATAAATTAGTTCAATAACGCATTCATTTTAAATATTAATCCCTAGTGCGTTTTTACTAACATTTTTCATCTTTACTTATACAGCCAAATCATTAAGCAACGAGATTTTAGAAATTTACTTCAATTTCCAAATTTATTACTAATCTCGAAAAATCTAGAACATCGAAGTAGCTGTAGTTTATTTTTATTTTTATTTACTTTTATTAAAAGTAGCTGTAGTTTATAAAATAAACCAAAATAAAATAAAACCAAAATAAAAATTAATCTTTAATATTAAATCTTAAATTAATTAAATTAATTATTATTTAAAAATATAATTAATTATTTAATAATTAAAATTTAATATATATAAAAAATATATATATATATTTATTCCGCAATTGGAGGATCGCATCGAGACTTTTCAATCGCATCGGGACTTTTTAATAAACACATCTCTTAAATCCCGATACCCCACCCGACGTCGATTGACGATTTGCTTTACATCGCATCGGGGATTTTGTTTGTATCAGACGTTTTGTTCGGGACATACGTTAAATAACCATGACACCTTCATGCCCCCGATGCCAATTACCGATCATAAAAAAGTCATGGAACATATATTAAAAAACACTAACAATATAAGTTTTGTTTTAAAACGTTTAATGCAAGACTCATTCATTCGTTGAAAGGTAAGTTAGTTAGGATTGAGTAAAGTAAGGTAGCTTGGTATATTTTAGTTTAGTTTAAAATATTTAATATTTAATTTATATAATTTTAAATTAATTTATAACATTTAATTAATTTGATTAAATTTAAATTTAAATATCATTTAGATTAATATTAATTAGTTTTTTAATTAGATTAAATTTGTTTATAAATAACTAATTAGATATCAGTTAGTTAGATTAATAAATAGTTTATTAATAATTAGTTTAGTTTATAATTAACAATTAATTTATAATTAATTAGAATCTTAATTTAGGATTAGATTTTTAGCCCAGCAACAGAATTTCCAGATTTATGCCATATTTGACTCATCAACTTTGGAAGCTCATAGAATGAGTTTTACTTGGCCAACTGAGGCCCAAGATGGCTCATTGGAAAGAGAAAATCAAGGAGAACATTTTTTAGGAGGTTTCACTAATAGATTTAATCATTTATTGGGTCAAAATCAGGCAGAAGATCAAGCTCCGAATTTTGAAAACAAAATCAATTTTCTGGGTTATTTTCTTCATTTTCATTTGTCCAAAGCCTCTTCTAGTTGTAGATCCATTGGTTAATAGTATCTTTGGCCAATTAAACTAGCCCAAACATCAATAGAGAGCTTATATTTTATTTTCAATTATTTATTTAAATAGAATTTGATTGGATTTGATTTAAATGTCGGCAATGCCATTTTGATTTTATTATTGCATTTTAAATTTATTTTGATTTCTTCTTGCAGGTAAACAGTAGAAGAGATATGGAGAAAAGGATTTCAATCAATGAGAGTGCTCCAGCGATTAAAGATTGGAATTTTGAGCAAACAATATTGGATTGGGAAGATTTCTCTTCAACAAACTCTCCTCTCCAAAATTCTTTTGAAAATAGTATAAATAATAGATTGCAGAATGTAATGAAAGGGCTGCTCTCCTCTACAATTTTAGACTTCTGAAAGCACTACTGTAATAGGAATTTAGAGTTGTAGGAGAGAGGAGAGAAAATCTCAGATCTGGGGATTAGTGAGGATTTTCCCTTTGTATCTTGAATTATGCATGAAGGGCAAAGTTTGCACTGTTGTGGCTTTAGCTTTGAAAGTAGAAGTTCAAGCAATGTAAAGAGTTGTTGGAGACCAAGGATAGAGAAATGGATTCAATAAATTGATATTTCTAATACTACTGTTTCAAATATCAGTTTCATTTTTATGGTAACATGAATGTCTCATTTTATTCATGTTTGTGCACTTTTGTCGATATGGGTAATTTGTCTCAATGTTTTTATTATGTCTCTGTTCTTATGAATTAATTTATGATTTCTAAGTAACTATTTACTCAGAAATCTGCCTTATAAAACTGATTTATTGAATGGTAATGTGTTGTGAACTATTTCCACATATTATTGTTTAATTATTGGATTTATTGATTTGATAATCAATATCATTTTTGTGAACTACTTCCTAGAATGTTGTTGGTTTATTATTTCAGTTAAAAGGTCTCAATAGGATTTGTCTTCGTATCCATAATATCAGTTAATTGAACTACTTCATTAACTTGATATTCATTACAAGCAAGACATATTTAAATCCCAATAATTTAATTATCTTGCTCTTAGTTGGGTGAGATCTATATCTGCCTAATTAAGATAAGATTTAGATTAGTTTCTTTTTCTTGCATTATAGAATAAGCTTGTGTTTAGAGTAATTTCTACATTCTTTTAAGTCCTCTTCTCGAAGAGGCAAAATTTTAGTTGTGGCTTGGCTGAACCCAAATCAGCTTAAGGATCACTCTCTTGCCTCATCAGCAAGAAAAAGTGATTTGATATCCCTGTCTATTGGTAGTTAAAGATACATCATAAACCAATAGTGATATGGGGAAGGTATCTGGACCTAGTTAAACCAGTCGTAGCCACCACACCAAATGGAAAAGGAGCTGCTTTAAGGTCCGGACCGAGTGTTTATCCCTCAGTGTTGTTGCAGCAATTTTCGAGGCATCAACACTTTTGGCACTAGAAGGAGGGCCAAAGACTTTTTTGCTATTGGAGTCTTTTCAAGTTTAACATTTTATTTAATCACGATGGCTCCTCTTAAACTTCCAATTTGGAGTTGTATCCGTGGACATGCATCTTCCAATACTCAACCCGAAGTGGTAAGACTCTTGTCTCGGGTAAAGTTCAATGGTAAGAGAAATTCTTCTGCTTTTAATCATGTCTTTCAATTTATTCAAAATGTTTCAAATTATGATTTTCGAGGAATTGATGAAGGCATTTTATGCAAAATGTCTACTCTCACATTTGTGGCAAAAGCCAGAAACTAGTGTAGAACTCTTCCAGTTGCCTCAATTCACAACTGGGATCAATTTTTTTCAATTTTCATTTGTAAATTTGACGGCTATGATTATGAACAGGTATGTGAAGAAATTGAATATCTACGAAGATTTGAAAATGAGTCCGTTAAAGATTTTAATATTCGATTTCATTTGAATTGCTTAAGATTTAAAGTTGAAGATAAACCTACGGAAGAAGAATCATTAGATTGGTTTGAATATATTTGTTCTCTCTCTCTCTCATTCCCAATCCATATGAAATTAATTCAAGCTTTGTTCTATCCCCTTCTAATATAAATGAGAATTCCAATATGGATGTGCAAATAAATTGTGATGAAGTGGTTTCACAAAGCTTGGAAAATATTTATGATCAAATGTAAGGAGACAACAACAACAATTTTGAAGAAAGATCAGCCTTGAAATCTGAAAGTTACTTTGAAGTAAATTCGGAAAATAAAATAGCAAATCAACAAGTACAAGCAGCAATCAAGGTAAATAATAACATGAAAACTACTGTACAAAATTCTAAATTTTTCCATGATGAGAAAATGCCGAAATCAGAGTAGCAAAGCAGCCTTCTTCAAGAAAGCATCAGCACGCAAAGGAATGATTTGCAATTTGAAATTTACAATGAGCATAATGCACAAGAGTTATCAAATAGAGACACTTTTAAATACATTGTTTCAGGTTCACATTTTTCCCTTTATCCTAATATTTTTAATGATGGTAATTTTTCCCCTCTTGGTATTAATGATATTTCAGAAAATATAGAGGTTGATCTAAATGAATTACCATTAAGATTTTATCAAGATAGAGAAGCAATTAATGATCATTCTTTTGCCATTAATGAACATGAAATTCTTGTTCCTCCTTATTTGGATATATTGGATGAGATTGGAGAGAATTCCAAAGAATCTTGTAAAGTCATCTATGATAATTACTCTGACGTCGAGGATGTTGATTTGTATTCTTCTCAAGAGAATCCTCCTGATAAAATTCAGATAACATCTGAGTATGAGGAACATTTCAATTTAAAAATTATTCCAACATATCCTCATTTTAGAGTAGCAAATTATCTTCATGATTTCACCCTTCAAGAAAACATTTCAATTTATGATTCATATCCTGATCAAGCTCTCATTCCTACTCATAATCATAATTCGTTTTCTAATTCACAAGTTGGAATTCAAAAGTACTCAAATTCCATAATTCTGGCCAATCCTTGTGAAAAAGAAATTATTTCAAAATGATTCCAATTGTGCTGTAACATTAATTGTAAAAATATTGATTTCATTTTATTTTTGTTTCCTTGCTTATTTTGTTTAAATTTAGATTTATTTTTTGATTTTATTTTTCAAAATTTTAACACTTTACGCTGCCATTTTGAGCACTTTATTATAAAATTCTCAATTGATGAATTACCTTATTGGGAAATCGAAGTTTCATGTTATAACCATGAACATCAAAAGCTGTTAACATGTCAATGTCAATTGATGTTCATTTCTTATCAAAAGCTTCTATCTTCTCAAAGGCGATATCAACAAGAGAACGTATTTTTACAATCTGGCCAGCAATTCGATTTAATTAATAATTTTCCATCTCATTTGAAAGATTTCCATCCATTTTTCATTAATTCATTTGAAAAATATTTGGAAAGTTTCCCTTCACGGAAGATTGTCAATAATTTAATATTTGTACATAACACTAACAATTTTTTCCAGGCCTTTGAATTTGAAAACTCATATCCACAATTTGGCCTTTCATCTCCTCTTTTGAACATTTTCTAATTATTAATAGAAATCCATCTAGATTTCTATGATCCAATTGGTATTCATTTGGAAAGCAAATTTCAAGAGAATGAGATTTTAATTAACTTGCTAACAATAACTGTACATTCTGATTTCATATTTAATTTTCTTAGTTTAATTAGATTTGTATTTTTATTACTAACATTTGAACTGTACATACATGCAGCAATTAAAATGAGGAAATGGCTACACTGGAAATATGACTATACCTAGTCATTTTCATGTATATAGTTAGAATAGGAGGAGAATTAATTTATTTAGTTTGTTTTATGTAGTTAATTTATTTTTAACAATTTTGTAGATTTTAAAAAATAAAACAAAGTAGTCAGGCCTTCTCATACATGTTTAGTGAAAGCATTTTCTTCCTATCATAAAATTTTAAATTCTAGCTCACCTTTTAAAAATTTCTTACAACAATACCTCTACTCTGCCTGTTTTGAATAATGTCTTGATTAAATTCAATTAAAGTTGCACTTGGCGTCGATTGCCTCAAAGCCACTTTTCTTTATTTTGTGATTTCCTTCTAAGATTTTCTTTTGAAATTTATATGGTAAGGATTTGAGGATATAAAAGCTTCATGATCCCATTATCCCATGAAATGTATGACTGTCTATGATAAGTTTAATTCTAATTCAATCATTATTAGTCAACCTAACCTTTCATGGTAATCATATGAAGTTCATATTATCTTCCTCGGAATTTTCTAAAGCTGACCTTAGCGATGTCCATTTTGCTGAGTGCACACATTCAAATCTGTTTTGATATTTTTCTACAATTAGTGGCTTTATCCCATTCTAATCTTTAGTTTATTATTTGATGCTACAATACGCATCATATTCATTTACTAAAGGCATTATTGAACAATCGCTATAACAACACAAATTTTTCTCAGGATTAATTCAGAATTAGCAGAGGTAATAAATTGTTGTTGTAATTCAAAAGGGAAACATATTTTCATATTTATTTCTGGTAAATTTTATATTTCCTGAACATGAATAAACATATTTTATTTAGGCTGATTGCACACTCCGATTTAGAATAAATGATGAGATGATTTTGAACAAAGTCATAATTTTGATAAATCCAACGAAGGATTTGAAGATTCATGAGGTTAAATCTGCAGACAATTTCCTTCCAGGTACGCATTTACAAGTTCGTTCTCATCTATTATTAATTTCTCTTTTCCTTAGTTTATTTTTGATTTGTTTTATTTGCAGGTTTTCATTTGTTTTCAAAACTTGAATTAAGTAGCAATCCCATTTCAAATTTGCAATAGGTTGAGGAAAATTTTATTTGTGATTTGAGTATTTTTTAATTTTGCTTTCATTCATCATTTAAGTTTGATTTTCATATTGCTGATACTACAGTGAATACATATTCGCAATATTCTCATCTCACTCATCTTTGTCAATCATTTCATTCCAATATCACATCATCTATATCACTACCATTTGTAGCAAAATATTTCATTGGAAGTAGCTTTTAGCATTTTTCATAAGAAATTGTTCCTAAAAGATCTCCAACGTATTACCTCACTCATATCGCATTTCGTATATCGAAGCTTTGCAGTTGAAGTATATTTCCAATATCGTGAATTACTGGTCTCCAATAATCGACTTTACTGATATTGCGATGCCTACATAATTCCGGACCCGATATGAAATTCAAATCAAATTCATAAAAATATCGCGTCCATTTAAACGCAATAATGGTAGGAGCATAGCTTTAAAAGGGCCGATGTCTCGGATCCGATATGTTATTAAAATCTCATCATAAAAGTTATCGGGTCTGCTCTTCATCACATATCGGCATCGTAAGAAATATATTGTGTTACATTGGACGCTTAAATTTGCCAATCGCCGATTAGTTATGTCATCCATCGCATCGCCAATATTTCAATTGCCTCCTCGCATTTTTTATGGTCATATCACTATTCCAAATTTGCAATGCGCAATGTGCAATGTGCAAAATACAAATCGCGAGATGCAGTGTGCGATCTACGAATTGCAGCATGACTGTCCCCGATTCGTGGTATAACAATTTTTCAATAGTGTGATCACTACATCTCGTCGCACATATTTTCTTCGCATGATATCATATCTGTAATTTGCTATTTCAACTGCCGATGCAATAACTTCCAATGCATGCCTTTGAGCCATTAACATTTAATCGATATATGGCATAGCAACAAAGGTGAAGTCTTGCAAATTAAACTTGAAGCATGGTGAAGAAACATTTTATGTGAATCATCCGATACGACGATGTGTTATTTTAAAAGCGAGCTTAGGTAACCACTATGGGAAGAAAGCAATTGATGACAAATTTGCAGCATACAAAAATCATTTTAATTTCTCATACATTTCAGTTTTAAATATATAATTCCATAATTAAAAATGGAATTCAAGACCTCTCCGTCCTCATATTTAAATTTTATTATCTTGGACTTGGTCTTGATTCTGGACGGTTTATAAAATCATGGAGTTTATATGAAACTAATAATATTTTGAGAAACAGTCATTACTGCAAAATTCTCATTTTTATTTCTAATGCATTTATTTTCTCTTGAACATCAAACATTCCATTTTTGCATTTTACTGCTTGCTTTAGTTTAAATAGAATAAATGATGATTTTGGGTTATAGTATTTTGGTTAGTTTGACTTCTTCATGTTTTTAATGTTAATTAAAATAAGGAGTTATCTAGTTTGGAGAAATTGATACCTTTCAGGTAAGATCAAAAGCAATTATCCAATGGTAAGATTCATATACCCGCTTTCATTAATTTCCATTTCATTACTTCAGTTTTGTTTTTAAGGTACGCTAATATAAAAAATATGTTTTGCAGTTCTCCATTTGAAGCTTTCAATACTCTGCCAGATCATATTTTCGAAGTCTTATACTTTTCTCTTGGCTTTATTTCAATAAGCAACGATAATCTTCATCGAAACAGCTACACCAGGTTGTTTCTGAACCTTTAGTTTGTTTCTTCAAGCATTCCTTTTATTAGAAAAATATTAAGATGATATTTTGAAACAAGAAAATTGATATCAGACAGAAAGTTTTCATTGTAGCTGAGTTTTATCGTCATTGCTATCCAAAACGCCTAAAACACTTACAACCCTGCAAGGTATGATTTTTCTAAATCTCGACATAAGAAGGAATGATTACACGATTATTTTCTTTTGTTCATATTGTTGAGACATTGGTATAAACATTCTTGTTTGAGCTTATCTTTCAAAACTTAGATTTTCATTTCCACTTTCAAATTTCTTCATTTTTATTTTGGTTTGCTGACTTCTTTTCTCAATTTGGCTTAAATTCTTTTCCTTCGGTTTTCAGTTTTGATTTTGGTAACTTTGCCGTGATTTATATGGAAAGCTTATTTGTTACCTAACAATGGTTAGCATATAAGGAGGAAAATTGTTAATAGTCACCTATTAGATTTTTCTCAAATCTCTTAGTAAAGTTTGATTTTTTTATTATTAAGGTAGATATATTTAAGGAAGAGATTACCAGTCAAGAGAAGTTGGCAAAGTATCATAAAATCTGAAAATTTTCTTTTCATCAAATTGTAATCATTTTGAGATTTCAAAATTTCATTAGGATCTTTCAAAGTTCTATTATTAGTCAAGAAAAGTTATTTTTAACCAAGTAAAGACACTTTACAGCAAAGCACCTTTAACTCTGAAATTGTCATTCTTAACTCTTAAGGAGTCAATGATTCTCCTTGTCCCAAAAAGTCTTATTTTTCTAGAGCGTGATCAAGAAGTATATTTAAACTTAAAAGATGAGAGGTCTCATCATGAGCCTGCTTACCATGATCATAGGAGAAAAATAGGCTGACATTACCAACACTGTTAAACAAACCAGGGTAATGGCTTATGATTGCAAACAATTATAAGACAAGGGGTCTCATCACGAGCCAGCTTGTTCAGTCTAATTATAACCAATGAATGGCATTGTCAACTATCTGGCTACCAAACCAGGACAATGACTTTTAAGAACTAAAAAATAAAAAAAATAAACATATATAAATGGATTTATCTCTAGGTCAATAATTTTTAAAGAGATGGGATTCTAAATAATTGATGATTAAAAGGTAACCCTGTCGAGACTATAGATGTTTGCTGGTAGCAATGGCTCTACCTATGAAAAATGAGTATATTTTAAAATCTAAGCTGTAAAGTGACCCATGCTTTATCTCTACAACTAATTAAGGACTGATATAGAATTTTGAAATATTTTAATTTATGAGGAATTTTAAGAAAAATTACAGTTAGATGATTCTTGCTTTTATTCAGACTAATGAACCGAGTCAAGCATTTCAAACATAATTCTCTCTTCTTTAATTATTTTTACTTTAATTTTAGGAAAATCTCATTCATATCAAACAAAGATAATTGGTTCTTCTCCCGTGTGTCACCATTGTTGTGGTAAAAACACAACCCCCCCATTATTGATGTGTTTACTTCAAATAATGGGGACCCTTCCTATAAAAATTTTGGCTAAACACCTTTTAAGATTTTTATTAGTTGATTATCCTCGCTTTTTTTAATTCTTCATTTTATTTGGATTCTTGTTTTGATTGCTTTGTTAAAATCGATTTTTTATAAGCTTCCCATTGACGCTTGTTTCGCCTCATTTGGTCAACTAGTTCATAAATGGCACTCCTTTGAAATCTCATCATTTATCTAGCCTGGGTTAAAAATGCATAAAATGTACAATATTGCATTTTGTAAATAAATTAGTTCAATAACGCATTCATTTTAAATATTAATCCCTAGTGAGTTTTTACTAACATTTTTCGTCTTTACTTATACATCCAAATCATTAAGCAATGATATTTTAGAAATTTACTTCAATTTCCAAATTTATTACTAATCTCGAAAATCCAGAACATTGAAGTGGCTGTAGTTTTTTTATTTTTTTTACTTTTATTAAAAGTGGTTGTAGTTTATAAAATAAACTTCATAAAATAAAACCAAAATAAAAATTAATCTTTAATATTAAATCTTAATTTAATTAAATTGATTAATTATTTAAAATATAATTAATTTACAAATTAAAGTTTATATATATATATTATATAATATATATATATATAATATATATATTATATAATTTATTTCGTTAATTGTAGGATCGCATCGGGACTTTTTAATAAACACATCTCTTAAATCCCGATACCCCTCCCGACGTCGATTGCCGATTTTCTTTACATCACATTGGGGATTTTGTTCACATCGAAGGTTTTGTTCGGGACATATGTTAAATAACCATGACACCTTCATGCCCCCGATGCCGATTACCGATCATAAAAAAGTCATGGAACGTATATTAAAAAACACTAACAATATAAGTTTTGTTTTAAAACTTTTAATGTAACACTCATTCATTCGTTGAAAGGTAAGTTAGTTAGGAATGAGTAAAGTAAGGTAGGTTGGTATATTTTAGTTTAGTTTAAAATAGTTAATATTTAATTAATAAATTTTAAATTAATCAGATTAATTAATTTATAATATTTAATTATTTGATTAAATTTAAATTTAAATATCATTTACATAATATTAATAGTTTTTGAATTAAATAAGTTTTGTTTATAAATGCTATTAGATATCAGTTAGTTAGATAATAAATAGTTTATAATAATTAATTTAGTTTATAATTAAAAATTAATTTAGAATTAATAAGAATCTTAATTTAGGATTAGACTTCTAGCTCAGCAACATAATTTCCAGATTTATGCCATATTTGACTCATCAACTTTGGAAGCTCATAGAATGAGTTTTACTTGGCCAAATGAGGCCCATGACAGCTCATTAGAAAGAGAAAATCAAGGAGAACATTTTTGAGGAGGTTTCACTAACAGATTGGGTCAAAAATTAGGTAGAAGATCAAGCTCCGAATTTTGAAAACAAAATCAATTTTCTGAGTTATTTTCTTCATTTTCATTTGTCCAAAGCCTCTTCTAATTTCAGATCCATTGGTTAGTAATATCTTTGGCCAATTAAACCACCCCAAACATCAATAGAGAGTTTATATTTTATTTTCAATTATTTATTTAAATAGAATTTGATTGGATTTGATTTAAATGCCAACAATTCCATTTTGATTTTATTATTGCATTTTAAATTTATTTTGATTTCTTCTTGTAGGTAAACAGTAGAAGAGATATGGAGGAAAGGATTTCAATCAATGAGAATGCTCCAGCAATTAAAGATTGGAATTTTGAGCAAATAAAATTGGATTGGGCAGATTTCTCTTCAACAAACTCTCATCTCCAAAATTCTTTTGCAAATAGTATAAATAATAGATTGTAGAATGTAATGAAAGGGCTGCTCTCCTATACAATTTTAGACTTTTGAAAGCACTACTGTAATAGGAATTTAGAGTTGTAGGAGAGAGGAGAGGAAATCTCAGATCTGGGGATTAGTGAGGATTTTCCCTTTGTATCTTGAATTATGCATGAAGGGCAAAGTTTGCACTATTGTGGCTTTAGCTTTGAAAGTAGAAGTTCAAGTAATGTAAAGAGCTGTTGGAGACCAAGGACAAAGAAATGGATGCAATAAATTGGTATTTCTAATACTATTGTTTCAAATATCAGTTTCATTTTTATGGTAACAGGAATGTCTCATTTTATTCATGTTTGTGCACTTTTGTCGATATGGGTAATTTGTCTCAATGTTGTTATTATGTCTCTGTTCTTATGAATTAATTTCTGATTTTTGAGTAACTATTTACTCATAAATCTGCCTTATAAAACTGATTTATTGAATGGTAATGTGTTGTGAACTATTTCCCCATATTATTGTTTAATTATTGGATTTATTGATTTGATAATCAATATCATTTTTGTGAACTACTTCCTGAAATATTGTTGGTTTATTATTTCAGTTAAAAGGTCTCAATAGGATTTGTCTTGGTATCTATAATATTAGTTAATTGAACTACTTCATTAACTTGATATTCATTATAAGCAAGACATATTTGAATCCCAATACTTTAATTATCTTGCTCTTAGTTGGGTTAGATCTATATCTTCCTAATTAAGATACGATTTACATTAGTTTCTTTTTCTTGCATTAGAGAATAAGCTTGCATTTAGAGTAATTTCTACATTCTTTTAAGTCTTTTTCTCGAAGAGGAAAATTTTTAGATGTGGCTTGGTTGAACCCAAATCAACTTAAGGATCATTCTCTTGCCTGATCACCAAGAAGAAGTGATTTGATATCCCTGTCTATTGGTAGCTAAAGATACATCATAAACCAATAGCGATAGGGGGAATGTAACTAGACCTAGTTAAACTAGTCGGAACCACCACACCAAATGGAAAAGGCACTGATTTAAGGGTCGGGTGCTTATCCCCCACTGTTGTTGCAGCGATTTTCAAGGCATCAACAAGTTCCAGCGTCCTGATATCAGACATCCCTTAGGCAGATCCTGGTCCCAGCAACGGAACCATTTGTTGGCTTATTGGGCCGTGACCTAGTTTCAAAAAAAAATTTAGCCAAACAAATCCTGCAGCTATTGGTCCTTTCGGAAACAACCCATGGAGTGAGGAATGAGGTCTCACCTAAGGTAGTAGGGAGGGTGCTGGAACCAGGTTTCCACACCCTTGGGATGTCTAGATGTGGTCTGGAGGGTTTGCGAACTGTTTTGCGGCTTCGGGCTTCTTTACTTCCGCATAGATCTAGAACAAGGAACTTCTTTGAGCGTTATGATTTATGAGTTTGTTATAGATCAGATCTACACTTTACAACCTTTAATTAAACATTTTAACTTAAAACCACATGCGCACAATTATAACAGAAGATGCATAACTTCAGAACACAAGCAATAAACAGATCCACAAGAAAACACACAATGATTCAGAAATTCTTATCTTTATTGATCTTCTCTTCAATAAAACTAGATCCGCCCTACGCACTCAGCTTCAGGAGTCTACGTGCATAGTTGTAGACCCTACCATGCCTCTACACACATAGCTACAAAGCCTCTATCTACCCACCAACACCCTTGACTTGAACTTACAGATGCAGAAGATATTGTCTTCACAAACCCATAGCACTCAGATCTATCCAAAAGCAAGAACTGCCTTTTACCCTTAGAGCCTCACTCTATTTATACATTCCCATGGTCTGTGGACCATGGCCAGGCCGACTTACTTCTTATTATTCCATACTATTTATTGGGTGGAAAACCCTTTGATTTGACCTATTACATTTTGTGCTCTGCATATTTTGGAGATTTACAATATAATTATCCTAAATTATAGGCTATAAGCCCCAAAACTGTTACATGAGACCTTTGGTACCCAATAGGTGGTTTTACCCTCATTGGGTTTCCACCTTAAATCTTGGTGTTCATGTGTGTTTCTTATGCATGATGGTTTACTCTGTTATTAACTGCATATGGTTATCGTTGAATGTTTAATAAAGTACTGATGCGGAGACTAAAGATCAACATATGATGAATTAATTGAATCATTAGCTTGCTAGATATATGCTTGTTTCCTTAAACACAATTGTGTGTACACGCTGGTTACCCACGTGGAAGTAGCGTATATAAATTTGAGTATAAAAAGAAAAATATTATTGACTTGACTAATACTGATTCACCCCTACTCTCAGTATTATTTCTAAAAATTGATATCAGAGCATCTTGTTTGTTAGAAGCTTAATCACTTGAAGGATATCCATAGAACAATGGGAAAGAAGGTAAAGAAGAAAGTGCCTTAGAAGAAGAAGACATCTCAAAGGAACTATGACAGTGGGAGAATTGATTTGGGAATATGTGGAAGCAACTCTTTAGATTCATAATCACCTCAGAATGAAGATGAACAAGCAAAATTACTATTAGGTATGAATTTTTATCCTCTCGTGATACATTTCTCCATCCAAATGAAGTAAATGAAAGGAGCACAACAATCAAGAAACTCAGAGACAAATCCAGTTACTATGAAAGACTTGAAGCTACGATCCTCTCGCTAAAAGAAGATCTTGAAAAATAAAATAAGTAGAATAAAGAACTACTCCAAGCTCTTGAAAAACAAGAAAATGAAGTTCTTGAATTAAGGCAATAGATGGAGGAAGGAAGAAAAGCTGAAGAAATCATGAAGAAGCAGTATCTTGAAAAGGAAGAGCAACATTAGGTTGAGCTAAATAGTCTAAAAGATAAGTGAGAATAAAAGGATAAGCTCTTACGATTTCAAGAGAGTACTAAGATCTTGGATGATATTCTTAGTAGTCAAAGGTCTTCTGCCATCAAAACTGGTCTTGGTTTTCATGAATCTATTGAAGGTGAATCCAGTTCACAAAGTAAGACAGGGAACTCTAATGCAAAATTTGAAATGCTCAACAAGGATATGAGAGGTCAATCCCATCAACCAAGGAAAGAAATTCTTCAAAGAAAATATTTCACTCCTAAATATGCAAGTGATAGTCGGTCATTTCCCCAAATGAATAATGTTGAATGCCTTATATGTCATAATCTTAGACATGTTGCAGCAAGATGCAGAAGGAGAATGGTTCAAGACCATTGCATAGAAAGATCATCAACTTCCAGGTACTTTAATGGATATTTCTTTTCTTGCAATATGTTTGGTCACAAATCCATTAAATGCTATAGAAGAAATATGAAACATGTAAGATGTTATGCATGTAACAAGTTTGGACATATAGCAAAGTAATGCAAGAGGAAATTTCAGGCACCATACCAAAAGGAGAAATCATCATCACACTTAAAGATATGGAAGAAGAAGGAAGTACAGTCATAAAAAAGTGGCATGGCATAGTGTACAGACATAACAGACTCAGGGGGAGCTAAAAGTGTGAAACTTCAATGTTCTAACTCTTATACGCAAGTTTCAGGAAGACAAGTCATGTATATACAGGAGTTCGAAGTTGCACAGTCGCGTATATGTGGTTTGAGAAAAATGCAGTGGGATAGACTAAAAAAAAACTGATTTGATATGATTCAGACAATTACCAGTTATCTTTTTTGTCATAATGATAGATGACTACAGTCTGTGGATTTTATTTAAAATTGTTTTTGATCCTCACAAATTTTTGATAACTTGATGTATATCTGATTCATGATGATGCCTTGATATTTCTTACTAATATATGTAATGATCAAATCTGACAGTGAACAGTTACTAATATATGTAATGATCAAATCTGACAGTGAACAGGTGGAACAGGTTTAGGGGGAAAACATGCTATGCTTCTAATAAAGCTTTGTTGGCATTATGTTTAGAAGTCCTTGGTGCCTAATCAATGATGATGATGCTTATATGGCTAAATTATACATCTTGCTATGTTATGGTTATGAGTTGCCCATGATAAAATCTCGTATGATACTTGGGGTCACATAGTTGGTATTCAAATCAGATTTATGGATGATTGTGGATGATGCTTTGATGATGCATGTGGTACATATATGTTGTTTACATGATAATCTTCATAAGGACAAGGAGAAGTACAAATCTTGAGTACACAACTTCATTATTAGATGATATGCTATTGTCATCATGCCTTATAAAGTTCATATGGTGTAGCCATGATGTAGGATTTCTATAGTTCTTGGCTCTCACATGGTTGAGGATTATTGCTATTGAGGATATCAAGAAATCTTGACAAATGACCATGAGCTTGTGGTTTGTTAGATACATATTTCTATGCTAGATACATGGATGATTACTTAAGTTGCGTATTTACAAATATTGTTGGTTGGCCAGAAGAATGGTGTTATTGCAGGTCTCATGAAGACATACCTATTTGAAGACATGGATATTCGAAGACATGACTTACTTAGTCACATAATGATGATGAGTTCTTACCTTATGATGATAGGTTGATACTCACATGTTGATTATCATGGTTGATGCTTACCAGATGTGGGATGTTCCCTAGTGATGATACATGATTGATATATTGAAGGTTCTTGTGGAAAGATCATGCAATTCTTGATAATGATGTTATGATCATGGATGATTTCTATGGTATTTTCACATACATATGATATGATGTGAATGACTTGGTACTACTGTTTGAAGATATGACATTTTCTTAGTTGATTCATGGAAGGTTATGGAAAAGAAGCAAGTTGATCTTGATGAGATCAAGAGGATGAGTTGATATCTATATGCAGACATACTTTATCACAGGTTGACGATATTTACACTGTCATATCTTGGGAACTAATGATGGACATATACAGGTTGCTGGTCTGGATGTTGTTGACAGATGCTTATGGAGCAGATCATACATGGTGTATGATAGTTGTTGAAGACTATCATGGTCTTGTTTAGATATTTGGTCTCTGTTATAAATGTCATGTATGTAAAGATAATATCAAAAACCATGATGTAATATTCTATATCTATCTATTGTAGTCTTTTTGATGAGTCCCTTTTGGTCATATGATGTAATTTGTACCCCCTCTATGCATGGGAAGGATGATAAAATAATTTTTATATTTCAGTCATGTATAAACAATTGATATATCCCCACTTGGTTGGGAGAGTGGATGTATGTGTGATTCATTCAAACTCACATAGTTGAGTTATAGATTCATGTTTTCTTCTTGAAAATATTTGCAAACTCTGCATGTGCTCAGGGGGAGCATGGATGATATAGTATATCTTAGCATGAACAAAGGGGGAACTTTATCAAAGAATTCAGCATGTTCTTAGGGGGAGCATGATCAATGTTTATATTCAATTGTTTAGTTATGGAAGTCTCCTTTTTGGTCAGCCCTTTGCCTTGATATCAAAGGGGGAGAATATCTTGGTCCGTCACTTGCTCTTAATGTCAAAGGGGGAGAATATTTTTTTGTTGTTGGTTACTCTAACAGTTTCTATAGCTTACAGTAATCAACACCAACATGGTTGCCATCAAGTCCAAAGGGAGAGATTGTCGACATCATGATGTATGTGTTGTACTTGATGGCAACCCACTTGTAGTAGAACAAATCACTTATGTATGGTAACTAGATGAATCTACAGAAGAAATAGCAGATGTGACAAAATGCATGACAGTAGTGGTTACAGATGTGATGAAATGCAGGGAAACTTCAAGGAATTAGTGCAGAAGGCAACTCACTCAGATGAAAGATCACAGTGTAGTAGAATTACAAATCAGTCTTCATAGAATGAAGAAAGAGAGGTATACACAAGTTCACCATTGACCAAGCCACATATACACGCAGGATAATAGAAAAAAAGGAGTGTATAACATACACATGCACTTTCACAGAAAGAAAAGTGTGTATACCTTGGAAAACTAAGTTTTGGTCCGAAGTATTTGGTCCATGGTATTTTTTATCCATGGTATTGGTCCAAGGTATCTGGTCTGAGGTATTGACCCTAGGTATTTGGTCCAAGGTATTGGTCCCAAGTGGTTTTGGTCCATGGTATTGAGAAAGGCCTAAAAATATATAAGGAGGAGATGGCCATTAGGCCAAGATGGACAAGTATTGAATATTTGATAAAGGGAGAGATCCACTATGCAGGTTATTGGTTTATGATGCTCTATTTGATCTGAACCAAGGATGAACCTTAGCGTTTGATGGAGGATAAGATCTAATGATGGATCAGGATCTTAAGGCTTGGAGTGAATTATCTCTATATGGTTTGATCATGTTTATTCTAGATCTTTTTACTGATGCATGTGTTGTTCTATAAATATTATGATTTGGGTATAATTGAAGTCTGGAATAGTTGAAAAATTATGAATGAATATTTATAGATGTATACATTGGTTATCTTTGGTAAAAGTGTGTATATACACAGGTTCGACACACCGAAGCAGCGTATACCTTATGAACTATGATTTTTGAAGTTACAATTGGTTCTAGTTATTGATGTAGAGTTCTAGGTTTTGCTTTATGTTCTGGTGACTGCATTCTGGTAACAATGTTCATTCTGATTTGCTTTAGTAATGATGGATGAGATCTAATAATGGACCAGGTTCATAATGACTTATCATTATGTGATCTGATGGGCTAGATTTGATTTCTAACACATGTTTTATCCTTTATATGTGATGATCTGGGTATGTCTAAAGCCGGGAAGAGCAGCAATGTTATAAGTAAGTATTTTCAGATCTATACACTGGTTCACTTTGATAAAGTTGCATATACATGATGGTTCAGATCTTCCAAGTTGTGTATGCACTCTGATGCATGGTTTTGAGGTTACACCTAGTTCTGAATGATGATGAAGTGTTAATGGTTCAGATCTCTGTACTGGTTACAGTGATCTGTCCATTCCAACTGATTGATTGAATTTGATTAAGTTTGAATGAGTGGTTGATTGAGTTGTGATAGAGGTTCAGTAATTGTTTGATTCAGTTGTGTTAGAGATTCATGGGTTGTCCGTGATTGATTGAGTTTGGTTGATTCAGAAAGTAATGATTGAGTTTCAGTGATTGCAGTAGTGATTGAATTTGAGCTTCAATGTTGTTGATGGGTCCAATATGAAAATTGGATGAAACGTGGCCTTCAAATTATTGTGTTGTGTTCCAAGAGTATCCAGTATGAAGATCTATGAAACGTGGTACTTGGATGAAGAAAGAAGGTTGTAGCCTTCTGTAGGTCGATGCCTACGTACTAGTAAACATATCGGCTAGTACAAGAGCTAGGGGGTTGTAGCTCCCTTCCAGTAGAAGTTGGAGAATGAGAGAAGGTAGTAACCTTCTATAAGTAAAAGCCTACGTACTGGTATGAATCTGCACTAGTACAATGTTGAAATAGATTTTCTTACTATTAAAAGAAGACAGAGACAACAACAATAGGTGGTTTTTACCCTCATTGGGTTTCCACCTTAAATCTTGGTGTTCATGTGTGTTGCTTATGCGTGATGGTTTAATTTGTTATTAACTGCATATGGTTATTGTTTAATGTTTAATAAAGTACTGATGCACAAACTAAAGATTAACATATGATGAATTAACTGAATCATTAATTTGCTAGATATATGCTTGTTTCCTTAAACACAATTGCGTGTACATGCTGGTTGCCCACATGGAAGTAGCATATATAAATTTGAGTATGAAAAGAAATAGATTATTGACTTGATTAATACTGATTCACCCACCCCTCTCAGTATTATTTCCAACACTTAACGAAAGAAAAGAAAGAACTGGTAGTCTGGGTTGTAGATTTCTCTGTTATAGATGGACACTTCTACAAAGTGGGCTCTGATGAAATATTGCATAGGTATGTTGTGGAGTATGAGTGACATAGTATCCTTGTAGAAGAACATGGAGGAGTAGAGAGAGCACATTATGCAGGAAAAGCAACTGCGGAGAAGATCTTACGCGCAGGACTTTCATGGCCGACTATGCATAGAGACTCCAAAATATATTGTAGAGCATGCAATGTCTGTTAAAGGATGGGGAGACTATCGTGAAGAGATGAATTGCCACTAAATCCACAAGTGACATTGTAGGCATTTGATAAGTAGGCAATAGACTTTATGGGACCAATACAACCACTGGGAAGAAGACATGGGCCAGATATATCATTACTGCAACTAAATACTTAACCAAGTGGAAGGAGGCACAACCTCTAAAAGATTGTAGTGCTTCTACTGCCGTAAATTTTATTTTTTAATATATCTTGTCTTAGTTCGACCGCCCTAATATTTTGAAGAGTGATAGGGGCACACACTTCTTGAATGAGGCAATTGTTGCATTGGTTGAGGAATTCTAGATATATCATCAGAAGATTATGCCATATCACCCTCAAGCAAATGGAACATTAGGAGCCTTCAACAAAATTATGGAAAGTGCTTTGATGAACATTTGCAATGTGAAGTGAAAAGACTAGGATGTGAGCATACCAGTGATCCTCTAGGTGTACAATACTACCTCCAAACATTTGATAGGAAAAACACGGTTCAGGCTGGTATATCGGAAAGAGGCTATAATTCCCGTGGAGTAAATAGTGCCAAGTTTAAGGATTGCAGTAGTTACAGACATGGCTGATCATAATACCATGGAGGAATGACTCGTGCAGCTCGTTGAGTTGGAGGAGGATCACTTCTTGGCTGGACTTGGGGGCGCAGGGCTCCTAAACATGTTGTGGGTACTACATTTCAGTCACACCAATATTAACACCATCTATATGCACCAAATATTGATGCTAGTAGAAGATGGGTGTCTCTGGTTAGGAGAACCCATCTCGATCACTGACTGGTTGATCCACTATATAAATTTGCTACCATCCTAAGGAGTGGACCCTACGGAGGCTTTCATAGGAAAGTCGTATGAAAATAAGTTGGCAGACCATATGAAGAGTGAATTTGGATAGGTCGATTTAGTCCATATCAGATGGCACATTGCAATTTTTTGCACAAACCTTGGCTGGTAAGATCATGAGAAAGTGTCGTGCTGATGAAGTACTGACACTAGGCATTTCTTTGGTTGTGTAGTGCATCAAAGGAGTCTAGTATAACTGGGCTCAATATCTATGTAAAGATTTTATGGAAGACTACAGGGAGGCCCATGATGAGGGCAAGGTGTTTCACTATACCACGTTGTTGCTATTGATCACTTTAGTAGCATGGAGGACACCCGAAGAGAGCCAATTCCATGAGCAGGACTCAGACCTACTGGAGGCTGTGAAGCTTGCTTCACTATGGGCTACTAAAGACCCCACGGGCATAACGGAGACAAAGATATTTTGGGTTTTGTTCAAGACAAAACTAAGGATGGTGATCAACCAGTGGCCAAGGTTATCACCCACTTTGCATGTGCAATATGCTAATGTCATTGATTTTAAGGCAGATTTCCATAATTTGCACATTTACACAAAGAAGGATGCCTGAGGAATATGGCACAAGTTTCCTTAGTTGGTTTCTAAGGAAGATATAGTAGGGGATATCGACAAGTGAATGACTCACCCCTTCTCGTGCCAGGGTAGGTACTAGTATAGCTACTGAAGGTTCAGTCATGTAGACCATGAAAACCTAAAACAAGAAGGAACTAGAGAAGGCTTCTGCTCGAGAAAAGGCTACACAAAAGAAATAATTTTATATGAGGGAGAAATAAGTGGCAACGAAGGAAAAGGAAGCAGTGTAGGAAAAGTCTACATCGTAGGCCACCATTGACAACTATGAGTCAAAAATTGAGTGAACATCAATGGAGGAAGAGATATAGGCGAAAGAAGAAGGGGGTGCAAAGTTAGACTCCCCCTTCATTATCAAGAAGCGAAAGAAAAGGACTTCCACATGGCCATGCAAGAAATAAAAGTCTAATAAAGTAGCAGACGTGACGCCTTTGGTCCTCACAAAGGGGGACCTGGATGAAATTGGGGATGTGGTTCGTGATGCAATGACGAATCTAATGAGCCACTTCAAAGTGCAGTACTAGAAAAAATTAGGGAAGGTATAGGAGGGCTTGAGGGATTTTTAGGTCTGAACAGGTCTCATTCAAGCGAGCATGGGACAGGTGAGCGGGAAGCAAACGAGCAGGTCAGTCTTGCACACAAAAATCACCTTGGATATGAGCACTGTGAAATTTATAAAAGGGTCCTTGTACAACGATTCAACTAAAAAATAGGCAAATCTCCTACATATGAATAACCTGAGTCTAAATTTGGCCACGGTCCTCATTGAGACTCTACATGAGATACACCGAGCGATGTCCGACGAACTCAAGATACGGGAGCAACGCACACTACTGGTCATGAGGTTAAGACTCATAATGAACATATCTTTGAGGAGAAGGTGTAGGCCCTCAAGTAAAAGGAGGAGGTAGAAATGTGAAGCCCTTAGCTGGAAGATGCTATAACATAGGCCTACAGTGAGCTTCTAGAGCTCAAAATCCCAGTAGAATCAGCCTCTATGGAGAAAATTCAAAGTTTGGTCGCTGTAATTAAAGAGTCTAAGGAAACAATTGGCCAAGTTAGGTTTGAGATGCAGCCCACTACTCCCCCAGAAGTCAAAGAGCAGCGCGGACTTGCTATTAAGGAAGGAATGGCCACCTTGGAAGATGCGGTCAAAGGCTACACTGAGCTATTTGAATAGGACATGGAGTTATGGACCTCGCTGTAGAAGGAACCCACTCTGCAAAATATTGGAGCGGGCATCAGGGAAAAGTAGAGATAGTTTGATGAAATTGGGTCAACAATGCAAATCTTAGCCCCCGTGCATAGGTTCGTAATATTACACGAAGGAAAACTCTTTCATAATGAAATTGATGAGTTGCATTGCAAGGAAGTGCTCATCTCTTCAATGACGTAGCCATGGGAAGATAAGGCTAGACAATTGACTCTGTAAGTGCATAGAAAGCTCAAAGGGATGCAATAGAGATAAAGGACCATGGACCTTGCAATTGAAGGACCAACCACTGAAAAATTGGTTGAGGAATTGCATTAAGCTACTACACAAGGAACAACAGACCTGCAGGTGTGAAATATTGAGTTCAGTGAGCTGCTGGTGAAGATCGAGGCACCACCAGTAGAGTGACTCGAGGATGAGCCACAAAATTATGCTGGGATCATGTTAGGACAAGGTCCTATTGGGTAAATTTTGTAATCATTTTTTGTTAATTATGTAAAGTCTCCACATTTTTAGAATTAGAGCACGAAGGCCATAGGATTCAAAAGGGACTTTACTCCCTTAGTTTGTTAGAAGATAGGATGTTTTGTGACCTACCCATGGTTCGCGAACCATGGTATTGTAATGAAAGAAAATATAAAGGAGTCATAGTGAGTCATCAGAGGTCAATCAATAATTGAAGACCATTGTATGGATAGGTAGTTTGAGGCAGAAAACTTTGTTTTCTGTACTTAATTGAAGGGGAAGGCTCCTGCAGCTGTGTGCCCAGAGACCTTGGTAAGTCCACAAGCTAAGTGCACTGGCCTTGTGTATCTCTGCCTTTGTAGTTACTTATGAAATTTATGTGTATTCGCTCTATTTCCTTCATTTATCTAAAGAAACACTTAATTGATGTCTGAAAGTGGTAGATCTACATGTTACTCAATATTAAGAATGTTTAAGGTGTACCAGGAAGGGTTAGATTCTATTTTTTGTAAGTTACTGGGATTCCTATATTTTAAAGGTTAGGGTTCACGAAGGTCGAGATAAAGCCCTAGAAGTAACATAAACCCATCACATAAACCTCTAGATGCATAAACCTGGTTCTATCATCCCCCAATACTACTTTGAGTGAGATTATAGCCTAGGATGCATAAGTTATTGCCGAAAGGGCTAGCAGTTTAGGGTTTTGTTGGCTGGCACAACTAACTCTGAACCTAGGTCAAGACCCCTCAAGCGAATAGTGTGTGTTGTTTGTAGTTCATATTTGCAATGATAAGGGTAGATGAAGAAGTATTGAAGAGGTATCTGATTTTGCAGCAGTTTTAGGATGTACTCTCAACAAATATTTCAGAGTTACTGCCTTATAGGGAAGTGGACTTTTCTATTGAGTTGATGCCGGGAGTAACACTGACATCTAAGGCATCGTACAGGAGGAGCACTCCAAAGTTGGTGGAATTGAAGTTATGGCTGAAGGAAATGCTTGAAAAGGGGTACATTAAGCTAAGTGTTTCACCTTCGAGTGCACCAGTGTTGTTTGTTAAGAAGAAGGATGGTAATATTAGGTTGTGCATTAACTACACGTAGTTGAACAAGGTGACTATCAAGAATAAGTACCCATTGTTGCATATTGATGAATTTTTGTATCAGTTGGAAGGATTAGTAGTGTTTTCAAAGATTTATTTGAAATTAGGATATCATCAGGTATGCATAAAAGAATATGTCATTTACAAGACTCCTTTCCAAACCACATATGGGAATTATGAGTTTTTTGTGGTTCCTTTTGGTTTAACTAATGGTCCAACTACTTCCATGTGTTTGATGAATAGTTTGTTGCATCCTTATCTTGACAATTTTGTTATAGTATTCATTGATGATATATTGATATATTATAAGAAAGAGGAAGAGCATGCAAAACATTTAGCAACTGTGTTAAAATTTTCTATGAAACCATTAGTTGTACACCAAGTTTAGTAAGTGTAGTTTCTTTTGAACAAAAGTTAATTATTTGGGACATGTTGTTTCCAAGGAAGGCATAACATTGGACCCAAAATATATAATACCTATCATGGAATGGCAAGCACCTAGAAATGAGGATGAGGTCAAATCATTCATGGGGTTAGCAAGTTACTATAGGAGGTTCATCAGGAACTTCCCACATATTTCCTATCATATTACATCTTTGTAGCAAAAAGGAAATAAATTTAAATGGATAGAGGAGTGTGTAGCTAATTTTGAGCAGTTGAAGCGGTTACTTACAAATGCTCTAGTTCTAAAGATTGCAGATCCAGATAAAGAGTTTGTAGTGTGTATGGATGCTAGAAAAAGAGAAATTGGTGGAGCCCTAATGCAAGAAGGATAGGTAGTATGCTATGATTCAAGTAACCTGGATGAGAACAAGCATAACTATGTGAATCATCATGTCAAGGCAGCAACTATCATCCATGCCTTGAAGATGTGAAGGCATTATCTTCTTGGTAGGAGGTTTATGTTTTTGAGTGATCATAGTGGGTTGACATACTCATTTGAGCAACCTAATTTGAATTCTAAGAAAGCTAGGTGGTTATCTACACTCTGTGATTTTGGCTTCGAGATTAGGTACATTAAGGTAAAGGAGGA
Source organism: Pinus taeda (assembly GCA_000404065.3). Taxonomy (NCBI): domain Eukaryota; kingdom Viridiplantae; phylum Streptophyta; class Pinopsida; order Pinales; family Pinaceae; genus Pinus; species Pinus taeda. The sequence continues at coordinate 118,904 of APFE030242378.1, forward strand.
TAATGTTGCAGATGCCCTTAGCACAAGAGTGCAAGTAAATTACATTGCATTTATGAGTTCATATGGGACAAACTTGCAGGAGAGGATCTTGTAAGAAGGACAACATGATGATAGGTACCAGAAACTTAAGCACAGGTTACAACAATAGAGTACAAATGAAAATGATGTATATTATCATCCCATGGAATATGGTTTGGTGATATTGAGGGACATGATCTATGTGCCAGACAACAGTGAGGTTAGGAAGCTTACCTTCAGGGAATTTCAAGTTTACTCGTATTTAGCTCACTTGGGATATCAGAAGAAATTGACAATAGTTAAGAAATTATCCCATTGGTTGAACTTGAAGAAATAGGTGGATGAGTTCATTGTGAGGTGATTGGACTTTCAGCAGGTAAAATAAGAATGTAAGCATCAAGGTGTTTTATTGCATTTGATTTCAACCCGAAAGTAGAAATAGGAGGTCATTTCCATGGAATTCATTATAATCTTGCTAAGGACATATAGACAACATGATTCCATAATGGTTTTGGTTGACAAGTTAATGAAGGTAGCTCACTTCATTCCAATTAAGTCTACTAATTCAACAAGTGGCATAACTCAAATTTTTATCAGGGAGATACTAAGATTGCATGGTGTTCCCAAGAAGATTTTATCCAATAGGGATGCCAAGTTCACTTCTAGGTTTTGGAAATATTTTTTTGTAGGCTTTGGGATAGAGTTGGATTTAATTGCATCTTATCATACATAGGTAGCTGGGAAAACAGAGAGGGTTAACATTATTCTTAAGGACGTGTTAAGAATATATGTCATGCATCAATAAAAAATTGGGAAGAGTATATTCCACTCGTGGATTTTGTGTAAATAATGGATATTAAGAATCTTTAAAGATGAGTCCATTTGAGGCACTTTATGGATGGAGTTTTAATAATCCCATCAGTTGGATTGATCTAGTGAACATGGTATTGATCAAACTAGATATGTTGGAAAAGATGGAATAGGTAATTCTATGTTATCAAGAAGAATCTAAAGGCAAAAATGGACCAACATAAGAGTTAAGCAGATCAACATAAGGTATTTAAATAGTTTTAGGTTAGAGAGCATGTGTATTTGCACATCAAGCCCAAGAAGAGCTCCTTGAGGATTGGATCATGCGCCAAGATGGAACCTCGGTATTACGGGCCTTTCAAGATCCTTGAGAGGATTGGACTGGTGGCCTATTGATTTTCACTTCCTCTAACAGTGAAAGTACATGATGTTTTCCATGTGGAATTTCTTAAGAAGTATGTGAAATATGTTCATCATGTGATTGAATGTTTTGTATTACAGGTGTGTTATAAAACCATTTATCACCCTTTGTATTTGTGATGCTTGATTTATGGCCTAGGGTAACCCCTCCTTCTAGACTTGGTCCAAATATTTTAAAAACAGTGTTTTATTCCCTGTATGCTACTTTGCCCTGAGATAAAAGTGTGTACACGCGGGTTAGTCAATACCCAACCTACATATATGTGTTAAAACACTTAAAAAAATTAAATTTCCTTAATTATGGGTAGAGTTCATAGTTTTTACCTGTTGATTACCTCCTATTTCCCATGGCCCAACTGTTCCCAACTAAAAACTAATTGGGAGAAGTATAAATAGACTTCTATAAAAGGCCTTGAGGAGGAGAAGAGATAGAGTTATTATACTGAGATTATCCCTGACTCAGTCTGATGTATCCCTATGCCGCGTGCACTTCCCCAAGCTTTAGGAAACCCTTGTTTCCTTGATATTCTCCATCTTGCTTGAGATATCATGGTGCTGGTTATGGAAGAAGATTGCTGAAGGCTGGGATAGGATGAATCCGGATGACGGTATCACTTGGAGCTAGAAGAAGAAGACTCAGGTGAATTCTCTCCATCTTATTTATCGCATGCTGCAATAAAAGAAATGTTGTCTTGTTTCCAAAAATAACTTTGTTTACGCATCAAATCGTGTTTTATTTCATGTATGAATGTTATTACGATGTATAATTTATCATTAGTTTATATGATATAAAGTTAAATTTCATGAATATGCTTTACCTCTATACTGCGATATATGTTCGAATTGAATGATTTTTAGGTCTGAAGAACATTGGGAGTTGCAGAGGGTCTAAACTCTCCAGGACCTACTCGAACAAAGGAAATTCAGGTATGGTCGCTCTTGCATAGTTTGTTTATATAAGCATTTTTCTCGAGTTGTATGAGTATTTCTTGTTGTAGTCTGGTTCTGCTTTGTTGGAGTTCTAACCCAAATCCCTAGGGTACTTATTCCCGTAACAAAATTAGTGACTCTGTTGGGGATAACAATCTTGTTATTCCTATTTTGGGTTGTTCAGTGTCAATTAGGGCTCAGTATTTGGTTTGCTTGCTATTGTAGTCTTACATGTTCTAGTTGAGTCTCAGACCTTGGTCTAGTAGAGTCTCAAACCTTAAGTCTAGTCTTTTTGATCTGGCTTTGTTTTTTATTTTTCTTGCAAAGCTTTGCATACGCACTTTACTATGTTTATAGTAGCGTACACACATTTGTTTCTGTGAAGTGAACCCACGTATAAACAAGTTTCCTTTACCAAAAACATGTGTGCATGCCTCTGTGCTTGAACACAGCCACATATACCATTTTTTGCATTGTTTTTTCAAATCTCTCTACCCAAAAGGGTTTGTTTCCTTGGTCTGCTTAGTCTCTGAGTGGCCAATTTCTATCCGAAGAATTTCATTATTATGCAAGCTTACTGTTTTGAAGTATCTTCCTCATTGAAAAGATTTGGCCTAGGTTTGCTTTTTTGAGCAAGTTTGTAATTGGTGTTTTGGCACACAAGACTTTGTTCAGAAGTTCTTGATTGTTCTGGTCCTCCAAAATGGGAGATTGTTTTCAATCTCAGTGTCAAGCTCAGTTTTTTATCTACTTGCTTTGCTTTCCATCATTTTGTGGCCTTATAGCTTTTCCTTCTTTTTGAAAGTCTTTTTTAATGAATGTGAAAGTATTTCTTTCTTGGCTTCTTAGTCAGTTTGTCAAGCTCTTTGCTATTGTTTGGGTCGTTTAGTACAAGTTGAAGCCTTTTTGCTGAAGTTTTCATTCATTTTTGAGTTTGTAACTTGCAAAGACTCCTTGTACTCTTCTTTTTATCTTTGAGTTTTAGTAGCATTTACAGTGATTTCAAAAAGTTGTTTTGGTTGTTTCTTGAAAAAGAAAAGATCTCAAAAAACATTGGTTTTGTTTTCTTTTACCAAGTTTGACTTTTGTTTCTTTTGATTTTTGAAAGTGAATTGTGATCTTTTGCGATTAGTCCTTCTTGTTTGGAGAGAATTTTGTATTCAAAATTTGTATTCTCTTCAATACTTAAGTTGCCTTATTAATATTTATAAACACTTTATTTCATTTTTTTAGAGTGATTTAGGATCTTGCATCCTCATTACACCTTGCATTAGTGTAGTTTGCATTATTAAAGCATCAATAATCTTTTTATTTTTTGCATGTGTGAAGTGTGTTTCAATAAAGGAAAAGAAAAAGTATTTTACTTTATAGAAGTTTCATAGAACCCAGGTAGAGATCTCTTTTCATCGAAGAACAATTCCAGCAGGTGGACCTAGAAGGATAATTCCAGCAAGAACCTCATTGCATTTCAGAACAAAATATGCTCATGCTCTAAAATTGAGGAAGTTAAACTGCAGTGGAAGCACTTTGGGCCTTATGAAGCTACATGGGAGATGGTTTTAGGTCCATATAATACCAATGTAGCCCCTTAATGTTATTGCTAGTGTATCCCCCTTATTGTTATTGTTAGTGTCCCCTTATTATTATTGTTATGCCCATGTAGTCCTCGTATTGTTATTATTTTGCCCCATAAAAGCCCACAAATGTTATTATTGTGCCCTTACATTATTATTGTTATGTAGGCTCTCATTATATTATGACCCCATACATGCCTATATATAGAAAGGAGGTTAGTCATTTGTATCATCCAAGAACTATTCATTTGTATAATGTAAAGGAGGTTTAACCCTGTAAGAGGCTAATTTGCAAGTTGTTTATCTATATTTTCTTCTATTTTGTGAGTTGGTTGCATAACATTTGGTATCAGAGCTTTGGATTATACGGATTTACTTCTTCAAACAAGTCATCTTGTAAAAAATTTCGCTACAAAATTTTTCTACGAAGCTTCAGAATCTGAAACTGCAACCACATGGAGCCAAAATATCAATGAACCTTATGTATGAATTTTAGATCTTGTCTCACTATATTTTAGCATATATGATCTAAGGAAGTTAGGGGTTTTGCAAGCTCCAGAATTCCATCTCAAACAAGTGACCTAGGTAAAATCATCATAACTTTCTCTCCAAGCATCAAATTTGAATTTTGTAAAATGTGACTGAAAGAGGAGGTACTTTAGTTTGTTGCGAATCATTTTCAAGGTCAAATGTAAAAATAATGACACATGGAAGCAGTTTATAATCAGGTCATCATTGGAGATTAGGCATTGGAGATTAGGCATAACTCTTTCCTGAAGAATCCAATATTATTCTCACTTATAGGATTTGAAATAAGACTCTGAGGGCTACTACACGATGAAACAGACCTTGGAGATTAAAAATTACAAATATACAACATATTCAACATAGAGCTCCTAAAAAGCAAGAACAAGGTGTCTATTTTTCAAATTTTGCATAAACTTTGTTTGAAAATTAGTTTGAAGTGGTTCGAATGGCATAAAACAAAATAATGGACACACCTAGTAAGCAACCAAAAATCTCTTCTATGACACATGAAGGAGAGGAAGAAATGCAACATGGTATATCAAAATTGCGAGATCAAGTGCAACAAATTTAACTCTGACAAATAGTAACAAAAAATGAACTAGAAGCTAATATTGATGGTTTGAAATCCAACATGGAAGAAATGAAGAATGTCAAGATAGAAGGTTTTAAGGATGGTTTAAAAACAAATTTGAAAATGGACCTGGAAGGTTTGACAAAATATCTATGTTAAATGTTTCCTAGTGGTGACAAGGTACTCCACGAAAATGATGATAAGGATAAAAGGAATACAAATTATTATTTTAGACTCACATAGTGGGTTGAAGACTAACCACATTCCAAAGATCGATATGACGAATTTTAATCGCAAGGATCCGATGACATGGATACTATAGATGGATAAATTCTTTGATCTACATGATGTGTCGAAAACACAAAAGGTACACATTGCATCTTTCCATTTATACCAAAATCAGATTGTATGTTTTTGATGGATTTTTTCTCGTAAACCACTTGTCACTTTGTCAATTTTTACGAAGGAAATGATAGCACATTATGAGGATACAAAGAGCAACTAATTCTTTAGCCAATTGATAAATCTCAAACAAAAGGGTTCAATGGCAGAACACATTGAGGACTTCCAAAAATTGAATATAAGGGTAAATGATATTCAGTAGGAGCATATCATTTAATTATTCATAGGTACTTTAAAGGATAACATCCAACATAAAGTTCACCTTTGGAACCTAATTGATTGGAGAAGGCATTCATGGTGGCAAGAAAAGTTGAAAGAAAAATTATGGCAACAAGGAATTCTACCACTCACAACTACAAAGACGTAAGTGTTGTCACTCCTAGACTTTCATAACCTACAAGGTTCACACCACAACAATTGGAAGAAGAAAGAGAAAAAGGGAATTGTTACAGTTGTGATAGAAAATGAACTAAAGGTCATAAGGGTTCTGAGAAGAAATTATTTTACATATATTGTGAAGAGGAGGAAGAAAAGGTACAAGAAATGTCAAAAGAAGAGGATATACACCAGGAACCAGCCCTAAAGAAAGAAGAAATGAATCTGACCATATATTGTAATGCATTGATAGAAATTACCATTCCTCAAACTCCCAAGATAGAAGGACATATCAAGAAAAAAAAGGTAGTGTTGATTGATCCGGGTAGCACCCATAATTTTATTCATTGTAAGATAGCCAATGAATTGAATTTCTTCCTATGTCTAGTACCAGAGTGTCAAGTGATGGTTGCAAATTTGATGGGCATCTAAATTAGACATAAATTAAGGCTCATGCCTCTAAATTAAACATAAATTAAGGTGCATCTAACCATCCTTCAGCATATTAAAGCTCTCTTCTTGCATTACATAATGTATTTTTTACTTTAATATGTTCATAAGGAAGGTTTATGAATAATTGCATATTTGTGCCTAATATTATTTATTTTTGTGGAATATTATGAGAATATTGGGCAGATTATGAAGATTTGGAGGAGGAGATAATTTAGGGACTTTCTCCCTACTACAGGAGGATCAATATTAAATAATAAATAAACAAGATATTATAGAATTATGACATAGATTGGGGAACTCCAATGATTGAGAAAATCTAGGAATGTGGTCACTACCATTTAATGTAGATTCCTAATATTGGGAACTAGATACACTAATCAAGGGATTTTGGTGGGGAAAGCTTCCTCCTCTCACAGGGAATGTTTCCTAATCATTTATTATAAGTACCAAGTCGAATTTTCCTCTAGGGGGGGATTTTTATTAGTCTTATTGTGGAGAGAACTCGTATTTTTGCAGTTCCACTATCATTTCTTGCAGGGATGTAATTGTATTGATGAAAATAGTGAAGATCGATGTCATGTTCAACTTCTAACTCTTGTCCTCCTCCATAGGACTCTGATTTTCCTTGGGATTAGCCATCCAAAGAGCCTCAAAGCCATTTTGTATCATTTTTTTTTTATTCTTTGCACTTCTTATTCACATGCATCTCTTGTTCTTGTTTCTTTCTATTTCTGCATTTAGTATTAATGATTTCTTGTCGTAGGATTGGGTTAAATGGTTAATGTAAGTTCTTTTGCAGGGTAACAAGCATCATTTCATCCTTGGAAAATATTTTGAAGGTCATATTAATCATTGATCTCCTTGTATTACTTTGCTTATTCCCAAATATAGATTTCTGTAACTCCTTTGTGGCAAATAGCAGCAAATTTCTGCTATTTTTTAGAGCATACTAACAAGATTCAATTAAGTTTATTCCACTTTAATAAGATCACAAAAAAATCTATTTAATAACAAAATTTACTCCATTTCATTTTCACTTGATTAGGTTAGGCATTTGATAGATGTACTAGCTCACTAGTTCTTGAATTTATGGATTTTAGACTAGTAATTTTCCATTATTTAATAAATCTTTCCCATATATAGATGAATTTGTGTATAGATGCAAACAATAATGTGTGTTGTTTTAGGAGCTTCTACATTACAGGGAGACATTGTCTCATTCTCCGCATCCAATCCTTATTCACCCATGTCACCAAAATCCACTAAAATCTCAAACGAATTCTTGTTTTATAAATAAAAATTGCCATTTCCATTGAGAAAATCTACTCATCTTGATCCTCTTGCTTGATTTTTGGCTAGTGCCCACCACCTCCATGCCTTATTCTTCCATTATCCACCTTTATCAAGCTCCATTCCACCTTCTATATCACTTCCTAATCTTTTAGTATGCTCTTGTAATAAAACAGGGGATCTTGAAGGAACTAGTACATCCTATAGACATCATATAGGAAATCTTGTAGCGGCCTATTTTGAGCCCAAATTGAGAAAAACCATCCTTGAAGCTAGGATTAGGCCTCTAGTTGACCTCCAAGGCATCAAAACCATTTTACCCCTCTTCCTCCAAACCTGTCGCCCCTGCCAAAGAACAAGGAAAGATTAGCATTTGCATTTATAAAATGAAAAGATAAAGAAAAATAGTTCTTTTTATTTCTTAATTAACACATGCATGCAACAGTTAATACTCTCAAGATCAGATTCCAAGATTAGTTAGTTTAAATCATCACATGTGATAAATAGGGTTAAGTTAGGTTTATTTTACATTTAGTTCATGATCTTTATGCAATTAGAGTATGTTTCTTTCCTTGTACTTTATTTTTTGCAATAAGTTAGGGTTTCCATTTCAAGGAGTTCATTTTCTGCAATTAGTTTAGGATTTGATTTCAGTACATGCACTCCATTACATCATGACAGCAAATGAAGGACACATTGTATTTTGCACATATAATGCTGATACCTCTTAAGTTTGTATGAACCCTGGGTTGTTAATTCAAGTCGGTAGCCTTGGGAGTTGTGGCATTCTAGTTGCAATATCAACGTTCATCATTTTTTAGTGCTGTTGTTGAGGAGGTGTTAAAGTATGAATTGTTTTCTTCTCTAGTTGATTCATTTCTTTCTACTTTTTGAAAAAAATAACAATATTTTCATTAGGCATATTTCATTTCAAAAATAGAAAAGTGAATTGCATTAGTGTTTCCATTCAATCATAAAAACAAAAAATTCTCCAACACCAACCCACCCCCCATTTGATTACATTGTCCAGTAAGAGCCACATCAACATCCACTTTTGCAGGTAGAAGAAGAAGATATGACAAAGAATTTAGAATAAATGGATGGAGATAATGGCAATGAGGAAGATCCTCTCGGATTTTGAATTCAAGATATTGATGTTAGTGTGAACATGAAGAACATCCCTCCATCTTTTCTTCTAAAATTTCATGGTCTAAGGTCAAAGGATCTAGAAATCTTTCTCTTTGAATTTGAAATCCTTTGTAGATCCTATGGTTACTTATTGAACACTCAAAAATTTAGATTGTTTCTGGCAACATTGAAGGATAGAGCTCTTAAATGGTTCATGAGTTTAGGGACTAATTCAATAAGATCATGGAGTGAGGTGCAAAAGATATTTATAGAAAATATAAATATCATGATCCAAAAGAATAAATATTTAAAATAAATCAAAATGAAGGTGAGAGCCTTGAGGATCTAATAGAGAGGTTCAAGCATAATGTTAAGAGGGGAAAACTATATCATTTAGGATCCGACACACTAAAAGCCCTCTTACTTAGAACAATTAGGGATGAGTGAATTGATCTCCTTGATCTCAGGAGTAGCGGTGATGTATACCAATTATCATTTGAAGAAATTTGTGAAACATTCAAACAAATATCAAGAAGAAGGGAAATAGTAAGTAAATCAACATCAAGATCGGTAAGTCAAGCTAAACTTGGAAATTTGCTTGATAACCTTAAAACAGAAATTCTTAGAAATCTAAGTGAACAAGTAGAAATGTTAAGAATTCAAAATGAGAAAAAAGAAGATGTTGATATTTGTGTCATCTATGCAGAATCACATGATGTTAAATATTTCCTCTCATTACCAAGGTTGAAGGAAGTTTACCAAGAGGACAATGCAGCAAGTCAATTTCATATGCGACTATGTTATGTAGCTCTAAGAGGACCATGGAATCTTATTCAACCTAGTATTATGGAAGAACCTAATTCACAATTTCAAGCTTATGCACATCCATCTCAAAGTAATTGGAACACACCCTTTCCTTGGCAACATTGGCCATCTCAACCCCAAAACCAATCTTGGCAACAAGGTTGATAAGGAACTTATGGGATCCATCCACAATACCCTCAATATTTTCCTCAATATCCTCCATACCCAACTCCACGTTATCCCTACCATTCACCTCCACCACAGCCACAACCCCATTCACATCCATTTCAAATATCCACTCTCACTCAACAACCTATACCACCATTTCCAAAACCACACAATGAAGTAGTTCAACCCACTTACTATTGAGATTGCAACAAGATGATGGAGCTTAGTGAAAAGAGTCACCTTCACTAAGTGGGCCCGCAGGCTATTTTTTGGCGCAAGTCTATTTTTAGACTATGTCTATTTTTAGACATATGGATCATGTCTATGGATTGCAGGTTGCTATTTATGGATGATTGATCAATTTGGAAAAAATAGATGGACTTCTATTTTTAGACCACAGCGGAGTGACACCAAAGTGGAGTGACTGCTCAGTCTAAATATAGAACAGTCAAATATTATTAGCTCATAATAATATTTAGACTATAACTTTGTCTTATTCTCTTGGAGCACTTCAGGATGAGCTACGGATGTGGTACATGCAGATCCCAGAAGGAAATACGTGGTTACCTATGGGATGACTAATATTTGCATGCAGGACTTCAGTTAGAACTCAAGTGAGTTGAGTTTAGTGGACTGGAGGTGCAGTTGATGGAGTTGTGTTCAGTTTAGCTTTGTTAAACTGGTTGTATTTAGTCTAACTGGCAAATAGACTAGAGATGAGTTGGGTGAATTAATTATTAATTAATTCACAAGTTATTAACTCATAATACAACTAATGAATATATCAGTTAACTCAGTTGCTTGTCAGTGCATGTTCAGTTCAGCAGGGACAATTGTTAGAGAATCAGATTGCTATCATTTGTGACTATAGTTGTGCATCAGATCTTGCACAAGCAAAGGATTGAGTATGCCAATGAGTTTGCCCACGTATTTGCCCACATTGTAGCTTGTGCTCACATGATTTTATCAAGTAAATACGTGGTTGCCTTGGAATTTTCATCAGTTCATGAGCAGGTATTGAGCAGCGGAAGCAGGCAAGCAGCAAAGGAGATTTGAGCCGGTGATTGATTCAGATCTGAGCTGTATTATGTGTAACAGAGGTGGAGATACTTGTGAGAAGTATTATGTTGTGTAATGTTACATGACCCAATCATTAAGATACAGATAGTTGGGGTTTTTAGCGAGATGCTTTCCCCGGGATACATACTGTGTTAATGTGTGAATGCTCTTGATGTTTTATTGTTATTGATGATCAACGTAGAGGAGCTTATGTATTGTGTATGTTTTCCGCAAAGTACATGATCAGGATAATCTCCATTGAATATGTGTTAAATTATTCAAAATTTCTACATGGTATCAGAGCTGGTTGATTTGTAGAAGAGATTTCTACAGGATATCAAAGCGAGGTTTGATCATCAGATCTACTATTCAGGAAGTGTTTTCATTCTATTTCTCTAGGCAGAGTCTGTAATCGGGCCAGGTAGCCTCTGGATTCATCCTTCCTTTGGAAGGTGAAATATCCGGTCAAAGCCCATACAGTCAATCTTTGTACAAGAAATACTTTGTTCTCACGAATTTTAGATCGGAAGCAGTTGAGTTTTGCTGGTGGAATTCGAATTTTGCAGCAGTGTTTTCTTGGTGACAACGCGGCAATGTCTTTCAACGGATTGCGATTGGAATGCTCTTGAGGGCAACTCAAACTATATTGCATGGAAGGACAGGATGGAGGCAGTATTGGATGATAACGGGCTGAAGAAGTTCATAGATACGGATATCCCAAAGCCTACTGATGCTTCTCAAGCTGATGCTTGGCAAAAAGAAGATCGCAAAATGTCGAAGGATTCTGTTGGAGGGCGTGAAGGATCACATTGTGTCCAGCCTCCATGGAAAGGCTACTCCATATTTGATGTGGAAATCATTAACAGAATTATTCCAAAGCAAGAGCGATCAGAGGAAGCTGACGCTCAAAGATAAACTCAGAAACATCAAATGCGAGAAGGGTGACAGTATTCCCAAGTATCTCACGAAGTTCACTCAGTGTCGAGATGAACTGGGAAGTGTGGGGTTACTGTCGATGATGAGGACTTGGTGAGCTTGGCTCTCCTTGGTCTTCCGAAGAGTTGGCATTCCTATCAGGACTCTGTCAATGGTCGGGAGAAGTTGCCAGGATGGGAAAGACTATGGTCAGATCTTGTGCAGGAGGAGATCAAGCGGAGTACCAGGGACGGATCTTCGTCAAAGGGAGCTGATGAATAGAATTGTGCTTTGGCTGCCAAAGCAAAGAAAGGGAAGAGCAAGAAAGCTTCTCAGTCTAGTGTGAAAGGAAAGAAGCAGGATATGTCCAAGGTGAACTGTTTTCACTGTCACCAGCACAGACACTATGCCACAAATTGTCCGCAGAAGAAGAAGAACAAGCAAGTTGCTGGATCTATAGGGGGAGAGGCCTTAGCTTCTCAGTTTGAGCTTGATTTTTCATTGATCACATGCTTGGTTTCAAGTGTGATGGGATCAGTGTGGTTCTTGGATAGTGGTACGTCTTTTCACATGACGGGAGATAGAGATTTGTTCTCTGATCTGGAGGACAAAGATCTTGGAGTGCACATCGAGATGGGCGATGATGGTAGATACAGTGCGACCGGTATCGGTACCATTTCCTTTGAGAGGGAGTCTGGTAAACCCTTTGTATTGAAGGAAGTCATGCATGTTCCAGGATTGAAGAAGAATCTAATCTCAGTGGCGATGTTAGAAGACAAGGGGTATGATGTTGTTTTCAGCGAGGGAAAGGCCTTCCTGCGCAGCAAGACAACTGGTGAGACCCGGAAGATAGGGGTTCGAGTGAGGAACTTTTATCAGTTGCATGTAGATGGATGCGCAGCTATGGCAGGCAAGGCAGAAGGATTGGTGAGCCGGGATGATGGCGAGTTGTTGCACAGGAGATTGGGTCACCTTCACCATGGAGCCTTGAAGATACTGCAACAGATCACTACAGGGCTTCCTAAAGGCACACTTGTGCAGTCATACTAGTGCAAGGGGTGTACTTTGGGGAAGTTTGTGAAAGCCATCTTTCATGAGAAGGATAGTCATGCCACGACGATCCTTGAGAAAATTCACACAGACGTGTGTGGACCTTTCTCAGTTGCTTCGATAGAAAAACACAGGTATTATGTGATTTTTGTTGATGGTTTCTCTCGTAAGTGTTGGATCTTCTTCATGCAGAAGAAGAGCGAGACATATTCAAAGTTCTATGAATTCAAAGCATTGGTCAAGAAGGAGTCGGGGAAGAAGGTGAAGGCTCTTAGGAGCGATAATGGTGGTGAATACATCTTGGACGAGTTCAAGGATTTCTGCAAGGCAGAAGGGATTCGTAGAGAGCTCATAGCTCCCCATAACCCACAGTAGAACGGGGTAGCTGAGCGGAAGAACAGAACGATTGTGGGTGCTGCACGGGCAATGTTGCATGATCAGGCCCTACCCCTTCACTTGTGGGCGGAAGCATGCAATACAACAGTTTATGTGCAGAACCATTATCCTCATAGGATACTTGGCATGAGTACACCTGAGGAGACTTATTCTGGTAAGAAGCCTGATCTTTCTCATTTGAGGATTTTTGGTGCTAACTTTTACATGCATGTGACGAAGGATGCCAAAAAGAAGTTGGAGCCGACTGCAAAGGTTGGGATATTTGTTGGGTACACTGATATGCCCCACAACTATCGTGTGTATTTGCCAGACAATGGTAAAACTGTTGTGCGACGGGATATAAAATTTCAGGAGGAGAAAGCCATGAAGTGTTCGCTTGAGAGGGAGCTACACTTGCATGCAGATGAGGAGCTATTAGATCCTAAGGATGAGCTTCAGGACGTGGATCAGCCACAGGATGAGGTTCATGGAGTGGAAGGGACCACTCATGCAGCGCCAACCAT